>JAOYMZ010047922.1:0-14366 GCA_025802335.1 Pinguicula primuliflora | reverse complement strand
AGTAAAGTATCCAGATGTAGACCGTCGATCCACCGGATTACTCGCCCAATCAGCATCTGTGTAGGCCTCAATCTTCAGATGTCCATTCCTTCCAAAGAGAATTCCTGTATCAGGATAGCCCTTCAAATATCTCAAAAGCCTTAAGCCTGCTTCCATATGGTGGGTTTGGAGGTTGTGCGTGAACTGACTGACAACTCCCACAGCATATGCGATGTCTGGACGCGTGTGTGCCAAGTATATTAGCTTCCCCACAAGGTGTTGATATCTTTCCCAGTCTGCGCTCTCGGCTCCTTCTTTGTTCTTAAGACCGTGGTTTACAACCATAGGTGTGTCTACAGGTTTGCACTCTAGCAATCATGTTTCAGCCAGTAGATCCAAGATGTACTTTTTTGTGCAATATATATACCCTGTCGAGATTGGGATACCTCAATCCCAAGAAAGTACTTTAAGGTTCCCAAATTCTTCATCTCAAATTCTCTGAATAGATTCTCTCTCAGGCGCTCCATCTCAGTTGTATCATCTCCCGTGATAATCATATCATCGACATATATAATAAGGCATGTGATTCCAGTATCCTGACGCTTTAAGAACAGAGTGTGATCAGCATTACTATGTCAATATCCATACTTCTTTATGGCAACTGTGAACCGACCGAACCAAGCTCTCAGGGACTACTTCAACCCATATAATGACTTCTTCAACCTGCATACCTCGTTGGGACGAAAGTCCTTTGAAAAAACCGGTGTCCCTTCCATATATACTTCCTTTTCCAAATCTCCATGGAGGAACGCATTCTTTACGTCGAACTGATGAAGGTGCCAATCTACGTTCGCTGCAATGGAAAATAGAATCTGAATGATATCTAGTTTGGCAACGGGAGAGAATGTTTCTGAATAATCGATCCCATAAGTCTGGGTATATCCTTTAGCAACTAGGTGAGCTTTGTCTTAATCGAACCATCTGACTTTCTTTTGATAGCATATACCCATCTGCACCCAACTGATTTCTTTCCCGGGGGTAACCAACATTTCTCCCGGGTATTATTCTTTCCCAAGGCCTTCATCTCTTCCTCCATAGCATCTCTCCATTTCTGACTCCTCATAGCATCAATTTCATTTTGGGGCACCTCATCTGTATATATAGCCGTAGCAAAGGCTCGCGCAGTTTCAGATAGACTCCCCCTGACTACGTCAGCTACTGGATATCTTTGAGACTTAGGACAATGTTCATGTGTATACTTCTTTGACTTCACACCCCTAGTGGTCCAAGGTGGTTGTCTGTACCGAGGTGTAACTGGACTCCATGCATCATAGATATTGCCATAATCGAGAATAGGAGGAGCCTCAGATGGAAGTGTACTTACCTGGACATCCGAAGAAGAAGCTAGCTGGAGTAAATCATCCTGGTCTGGGTGTACTATGCCAATATTGTCCTTTTCTGAAGATGGTCTATCTGCCTCATGGGATGACTCTTGTGCGTGAGGCGCATGAATTGGTGTAGATGGTGGTATAGCTTGTGCGTAAGGCACCTGAGATGCATGCGTTGGAGTATCATGACACAAATTTGGAGTGGGTAGTGGCGCTGAGGCTGGAGTAATCATGAGCCAATCAACAGGGTCCTCCTGTCTTACTTCCTGAGATAGGTACTGTTGCACCTCCGTTTGAGAGATAATATGGCCACTGGCCATTTCCTTCTTTCCTTCCATGGCTTCACCGGGAACGTAACTGAGGTAGACGGATTTCAAACCTGTTCTGATACCATGTTTTGAGGATGTTTCTGGTGGTTTGTGATTGTGTTTGATGTTTTGTATGAATGAAAAAAACGAAGAACACACACAGTTTACGTGGTTCGGGAAATAAACCCTACTCCATGGTTGAGGATAATTTCTCTATTCTCTTCTCTCTACATTTTCCATTCATATGATACACATATATTTAGCAAACATATGGTGAGATACGGGAGGATATGGGAAGGTATCAACATCACGCATGCAACGCATGCATTTCTTTTCACGCATGCATTTCTTTTCATCATTTAATGACCACCATGTGATGTACGCATGCATTTCTTTTCATCATTTAATGGTCACCATGTGATGTAAACGTCTTCCTACTTCATTGTCTTCTCAATAGTAACTTTACAGGTAATTAAATGTCATCTCCCAAAGGAGTAGGACCTAAACATGCATCAATCTACAACCAATTATAGGGTAACCAAACATAAGGGGTTTGAACTACAAACCACTAAACAAAAACAAAAGAAACTAACTAAAGAAGCAAAGGGTGATCACAATCACGGTGGAGAGAAGTGACTCAAGGTTTAGGTGTTTTGAGTGACCTTAATCTATGCATCCAACGATCACCTAACATGTTCACTCCGACCACCAAACAATGTATGACTAGGCCCTCTCGGGTCCCTAATCATTCTAACCAAGCAAGAATGGCGTTTTAGCCTCTCGGCCTCACCTCTAGCATGCAATTGAGAATGAGGTCATTAACTAATCTGTTTGTTGAATATGACACCTTAAACTAGTGCTAGCAAGTTGTTAAGATGGAGAACGACTTAATGTCCTATATATACACCCGATCTAACAGTGTGTATAGGCTACGGATATGTTCATACAATTGGTTAGAAAGTCATGAACAAATGTAAAACAAAGCATGCTATCAAAGATGAACAAGGAATAACATTAGATGCATAAACATATGAATCAAAACATTGTAGCTAGGCTCAACCGAGCCTTAAGTCTAATAAACTTAGCTTATGCTTATATCATGAGTTAATACAAAGAAGAATGAGCAAAAACAGCAAGCCATGGCATCCCCTTCAATCAGCTACAAGAAGATTCCTCTGTTGGAGCGCTGGATCGACCTCCTCACCTTCAGTCGCCAATATAGCCTCTACCGCTGCCTCTTCCGTGATAAGTGCGAGAATGATAGTTGTAGAATACTTCTAGGAAGCTTCCTGTGAAATTATAGGCCGATCCTCCAATCTGTTTGAGAGATACAAGGAAACAAGTGTCATCTCGGACATTGCAACTTCATTAAACCCTGTATGGTAATTTGACTTCAAACCCTATCTTGGCCGACTCCTTCGTATTTAAGGTGCATAGAAGAGTTGTTCACGGCTCTTTGGGCTATGTAACGGTGAAATTCCAGCTCACTCCTTGCAATAGTTTGAGAGATACATGAGTTGAAAGGGGTTGGATTGTCTTTGCACCTGCAAGTATCCCAGTCTTGTAAAACTACTTCAAAGTGTGTCTTGGACGTCTCTTATTAGATGAATTGTGAAAGGGGATTGAATAGGTCCATCAGGCTATAATCTGGTGAAATATAAAGAATGTCCTCGAAGTGGTTGAAGAGATATACCATCAAAAAGGGCAATTGTGTAATTATATTGCTTTTGGACCGAGTTTGGTAGATTGACTCCAAACTCTATCAGGGCGGCCTCCTTTGTATATATTGTACCAATCAAAGTTGTACAGGACTCTTCAGTCTACATTGTGGTGAAATTGCAAGTCCAGATTCGTCCTGGTTGAATAGATACACTCCTTGAACGAAACAACTTTTTGGATAAGTACAAATTCCGAAAATCTCAGATTTCTACTCCTCTTTTCATTATCTTGTATGAAGCTGGCTTTTAGGGGAGTTCTTGGAGCGTGTCCTTTTGAACTTACAGCATGGATAACATCCTTGTTTGAATGTAATAAGAGGTATATGGACTCTGAAGTAAATTCTCCTCGCTTGCATGAAAACATCACAACTCCTTTGACCCGATTGATGGTATTTTCCCAAATTTACAAGATTTTGGGTTCCTTTTGCTTGTGTATGCATTGAATTCCAACATTGCACGTCCAAATGTTGCACTTTGACTACACAACCCAATTAAGCACATAATAAAGTGTAAAATAAGTGATTAGTGCATAAATCATTAAAAAAATATTAATCTAAATAAGCTCAAAACATGGTATAAAATGAGCTCATCACTTTTACCCCAATGACTCATGGAAAGAAGAGAGGGAGGCCATCGGAAGGTGGAGAAAGAATGAAGCACATGAATCACTACCATAAGTGTGGTGTCCTCGTACACTATGCGGTGACATGTATCAATGGACGTGTTGATAATGAAAATAAAACTACAAGTGGATAGCGGGAGTGAGGGCTACAGTTCGTATCGTACATTTTCCAATTTTTCATTCGCATGTGGAATATTTAATTGGGACTTTAGAAGAAGGATTCAGGTGTATTCATTTGCGTGATGCAGTCGAAAATTCATTGATCCTTCATTTTTTAACGTAAGAGAAACTTAGTTACAACAGTCATAATCATGATCTATAACATAAATGATCAAAAAAATAATCTATAATAAAGTTCATCACCTGCATTCCAAGATTCTGGAGCTCTCTTATTATTCCTAATAATACACGTATCATACGTGGTTAACCTAGATATCTCATTCAGACCCCAAACCCGCATCAAATAGTTCAGCAAACTAATGTATCAACACGCATATTTACGTCTGACGAAACAAGCACGACTATACGTGATGAACCTGGATACCGCATTCAGCGCTAAACTATTATCACTAAACAATCACACTCCGTTAATTACTACTAAATTCGTCATCATGATGTATAATTCATCACTTTCGCACACTTTGTATTGGGTGTAATTCCTATCTAAACCTTAAGACACGCGATGTATGATTCATTCGTATCCAAGTCAAGATACTCTTACAAGGAATTTAGTGAAGTCTCATTATTTCCAATTTAATTGAAAATAGTGTATCATAGATTGTTCCTGAGCACTTACTAAAAAGTGCGGACAAATAGTGTATTAACACGTCTGTTTGTCTATTCATATTCACTTATTGTGGTAAATAGAGTAATTAGATTTTTGTTATATACATTTTTCATACATAAATATCCCGAATAGCCTAGTCGAAATAAATACAGCAGCTGGCACCTATCATGTTTAACCCAAAAAAACCATTCATACTTCAACTATCCGTTAATAAGCACAACATCTGTTGTTCTATTCACGTCTTACAGAAAGAGCGCGTCTATGTGTGTTGACCCAGATATAAGATTTGGGTCCTATACTAAAGGAAATTTTTTATCCCTATTTACATAACAGGAATATTGGTCCTAGCATGACTATATATGGTTAACCCAAATATAATTTTCATGTCCTAGACCTTTAACCCTAAATACACAAATTTTGTGGTTTTGATTATATACATTTTCCTTTTAATTTTTTTGGGTAAGTAAGTATAGAGTCTTGCTCTGATACCCAACAACAGTGTCAACAGCAAACACCTTACATACCCGGCAACTCATCGTAGCCGTCGATTTTGAGAACGCACATCTCTTACGGGTAATCATTAAGGATTACTTTCAGCACCATCCGAATGGGATACGATTAACAGAGGATCGACCTCCCCTGGCTCGATTACAGGCCGCCACTGCAGACGGCGATCGCAAAGGTGAAGAATCGAAGAGAATGCCCAACTGAACACTTCATTCCTCTTCTACCACGAGATACCAAAAAAGAAAATCACGACCAGATTACCTCAACGCTTCATTCCTCTTCTACGATGAGAATGCACAGCTCCTACGTGTCACCGTCAAGGATACTTTTGACATAGTACAGATGGGCTATGATTACAAGAGGATCGACTTCCCCTAGCTCGATTACAGGTCACCGCCGCAGACGACGGGAGCAATGGTGAGGAGGGACGGGAAGAGTGCGACCAAGGCATCAAAGGTTTTCCCGTTGAAGCTGGACAGGTTCTTATCACAGCCAGTGAAAATGCGGTGTTGATCGCAGGTGTCCGATCTCAAAATTGACAGCTACGATGAGTTGATGAGTATATAAGGTATTTGCTGCGAACACAGTTGATGGATATAGGAGCAAGACTAAGTATACATATATATATATATATCCTTATACATATCCTGGAGAGATATGCCTGCAATGCATTAACACAACGAGTCTTTTCACAGATTGGGCGTGTCTTCATAGACTTTGCATATCTGCGGGTCATTTCATGATCTGATAACTGGATTCCATGATGTAAATAATTAATTATTATAATAGTTCCTATAAAGAAATGCTACAATGGCACGAAATCCTCCCATCTCTTCATTCAGAGCATGTTTTTTTTAATCTAAATTTTTTATTTTATTTATAACTAAAGCGATTCTACATAAAAACTAGCCTCAAAAGTGAGCATAGTCATGAAACGTAAAATCACAAAACTAAATAGAAGGTCAGTGTTTTTTTCCGCAGTTGCGCTGACTGCGTCTTGGACTGGCTTTCTTCTTAGGGGGTTGCATAGTTTTCCACATTGCTGCATTGTCCAATTCTGTAAGGCACACCAGTTTTTCTGCAGTTATCTTTATCCTGAAAGACAAACAAGCAGTCTTTCTACCAATAAACCTCACTTCTAGAAGTTAAGTAGTAATGGTGTGTCTTTCAAGATAAAGAGAGATGCCGAGTATCGTCCTCTATGGAGAGGGGAAGATTATGTTAATGTCGACAGATGGGGTGGATATTTTAGAGCTCATCCATGGCAAACTCTCGGTTTATGGAGCCAGACATATCTTCTTCATGATAAGACATTTGAAACTCTGAGTCCTGCTACACATCTCCTTCCCTCGCATATCTTGATTAACGTACTCAAGAACTGCATCATTTTTTTTCAAGTTCGGCCATATCCTCCACCAAGAATCTGATGACATTCCAGAGTTCATCGACTGTCTGCTTATTTTCCACTGAGGAATTAGCCTTGAAACTGGGAAATGCACTCCCATGGCTCATTGGAACAGGACATTGAGTACTAGGATGAGATGGTTGTGGTAAGGCATGGAGCTGCCTCCTTACCTAAGTTGATAGATCGCTTTCTTTTTCGTGGGAGTCGTCTGCAAAGAACCACTCTGAGGTATTGAACAATTCTACCAATTTAGTGATCATCTCATCCAAATTGTCAAGTACTTCCTCAATATCCTGTGTATATGGCATCCCGATCGCTTCCTTCAAAAGTTTCAGGATCGGATAAAGAACACCATGTGAGATAAATAAAGAAAATAATTGTTTGGTTAGGAACCTGTGCATTCGTGCATGACTTTGTATATGCAAAGCTGGTGAATCCCAACAGGCCTGATGTGCCTGGTGTAATGCATCCGAGAATTTTGAATATGCTATCGGATCCCATATATGGTATCCGAGATGCACCTAAAATATGCCATGAGCATTGTGCATGGCCCCGATATAGTTTATGTACATGCTCCATGTATATTGGGCCGTACAATCATGCTCATCGGCATGGAAATGATAAGTCATCTTGGGTCTGGGACTGTGGTTCCTTACCCTTGTCTTGCATAAAGTATTAATGATTTCTTTTTGACTACTTATTTTCGGACAACATTTTCAGTTCAGGCACCTAGGACCTCATCATTCTTCCATCAACAATACGGTTGTCACGCATTGGGAGTGCTTGGAAATGGCCTCCAACGCCCAAATCTATTTCAAGGGAATACACATACTTTTTATGTACATCTTCATGTTAAACTATATATACGAAAACAATAATAAATGACATACAATTCACATGTAAAGCAACCTGAAAACCTGTCAGCGCGTGGGTCTCTTTTTGCCTTAATTCATGTTAATTTGAGCACTTCCCCCTAAGGTTTATTGACGATCTCCACGTAAGATTAGTTGCCCCATAGATAGGCATTGAACATGGACAAACCACTGAGCATTCTCACTCCAAGTTCATCGATTTTTTTCCTGGAATCACCTGCTAGGATCACACCCTTTAGCAGGTATTACATTGAAAGCTTGACCCTGTAATCAGAAAATTGTCACTTGGTGGCTGCATCAGTCGTATTGCTATGATTCTTCTGCATCTTTTTTATGCTGTTCTCACACAATTGCCTCTCGAAAGATTTAACAGTCGCATTTTTATGATTCTTCTTTTTATTCATCTTGATCCTGTCCTCAGACAATCGCCGCTCGTCAAATGCATCACTCACAATCCTGTGATGTTTCGTCCTTTCTCTTGGTCTTTTTAGCCCTATCCTCAGACAATTGCAACTCGTCGTTATCCTCTATTTTCGATCAGATCATCCCCTATCTTCTTGAGTTGTTTCACAGATATGTGTGTGCCCCTTTCTTTTAAATACTCATCCATAATCCGATTACAACACATAGAAGGATCCAGATCTGGCTTCTTCAAGCATTTCAATCCCTTCATCGAAGCAAACTCATGGATACCAAAACAGATTAGTTTCCAAGATATATAAAACCATAGCTCCATTCACTTATGCATATAGATGCGTCTTAGCATTAAGTAGTGGGCGAGTTGCCCAGGGAACGTATTCCATTTTGACGTCCAAGAATCATCCAAATCTAGTAAATGCCCGTAACAACTTCCTTATTTGCTCAAACGCTCCTTTATCTCCCCAATAATCCTCAGGGACTGAGACACTGTCACCTTAGCTGAGAACCCCACATGCGCATTGTCATAGACCTCTGCAGATAGGTATGTTTGAATGCCTTATAATTCAAGTGCATTAGTGGGTATGGGCACTTGCGTATAAGTTTTACACAATCAAACAGAATCAGAAAATTGATCAAACAAACTTCAAATTTGTAATATTGGTTTCGTTCCAAACTCGATGGTGCCGTGTAGGAGAGTTTCACACACATACAATCATAAATCTAAGGTTTCGTTTAGACCCTAACATGGTTGAGTAATCATGTTGCAATGTACAAATTTCATTCTACATACGTAAAATCAGATTCCGAGATGGGGAATAGCCTGCAACGTGTCCACCGGAGTCATCACTCCCCACCCTCAACCCCCATTTTGTAGCATTTTCATGTCGTCCGTAACACCGTTTCCTTCTGTGGTATTGCAGTATGTTCAACCGATGCTTGGAGTTATCTTAAAAATGTTGCTACTCCTACTTCCCACGAAGAGTCGTTCGTATGTGTATTAAGGCAACTCTCGCCAGATATTTGATCACCTGAAATGTTGACAGAGATTCAATTATGTTTGGGGATTTCTCCCGCGACATGTTGAAGGTGTTTTGAGTTAGGGTTTTCTATCGGGTTGTTCGATTTTTAAAATGTTGATGTCTGAGATGAGGTCTTCTTACGATTTAATGTGAAAAGTCTTCCAGCGATTGACAAGATTAAATGGTGTTAAGACGATTTAGTTATTTTATATATTTTTTCTTTTCTTTTTTGTGTTTTAAGTAAAAGACCAATAAAATAAATCAAACAAAGAGAAAGGTTACTTTTCGAAATAGAATGTTGGCGCAGATATCCAATTATTCCAATAATTAAACACATGAAAAATAGAAATTCTAGGTTTACAAAATAAAAGTACAAAATTTTGTTAACATTCAAAATTATGTCGTTTTGAAGAATAAATTACACAATTTATAAAACTCAATTACATAATTATATAATCTATTGGTCTCAAAAATTTCATAGACATTCAAAACGATATGGCTTGAAGATTTACCAAATTTTGTAAGATTTTACTTTGTAAACCTAGCACTCATGAGAGTATTAAGACTTGGAATTATCTAGTATACATCGCATTAACTTATTATTATAGTACACTTCCACATTTATAACACATACTACTGTGTATTTGGTCCTATACAGTAATGCCACTACATGCGAGTGATAGGTGCATAATATAACCTATTTAGTACATGCTTTTACTATTATCTGATGTATGATTATAAGCTAAACATAGATTATATGCATGATTTATGTTCATTTGCAGCTGGAGCAGGTATATGCACTGTCTGGTAAGGGAAAAAGCATAACTTGGACTTGATCCAACAAATAGACCGTGAAAAAAGCCTTTAAATAAAAACATTTGCACCAAATGAAGAACTCGCACACATTGTGCTCGTGAAAGAACACAGTCTTCGCAACCTCAAGGCGTGAGGAAATCTAAGTGCAACATTTCAATGCATATATGGCCAAGGAAAGATATTTTGAAGGCTTCACTATTCAAACAAGTCACACTTTTTTCAAGTTCTATCAAGCATCAAATACTAAGTACACTTGATGAATAGTGAAGGAGGGAAAGAAGATGATTTTCGAATGGATTAAGGTGACTCTTTTGATTTCAAGTAGATACACTTATGTATCTAACATATCAAGCACGGGTAGGGAAGTCCTTACACAAGCCCTTGGTCATATCTTACAAGAGAAGGTTAAACCTTCACTGTTCATTGATTCGGCCGACAGGATAATCAAGGAATAAAGAAGTAAGAGTTCAGCATCCTCACTGGCAGCAGCTTGAACCTGGATTTCTCGCCATCAACCATGGTTTCTCTCACTGTTTTCTTTGTATTTTTTGAAGCTCATGCTTGTAGCATGAGCTAACTCTATAAACCTAAGGCTTGGGGAAGCCAAGCCACACTACTCTGAACATGTCCTCTTGAACTTCAATTTACTTACTTGCTGTTCTATGTATGAGTTGTTTGTGTTCATAATCTGTGTTGATTCAGCCTGAGATTCACAGAATTATTCTCGTATTCCTTCATAATGTGAAAGCATGTGTACGGATGACAAAGGACACACTCACAGTGCACAAGAGTGACCTTGAGTGCACTGCCTTGTAGGGGCTGTCCTAGGTGAATTTACCTTCACTTCCACAGATGTGGTGAAGATGAAAGGCTAAAGTCCCGTACGTCAGGCTAGACTACATGGTAAAATCGAAAGAGAACCTTGTATAAAAGGGTCTGGTGATTCATAAGCAGTAGGGAAAGAGTGAGTAGTGATTGAGGCAGTAGGAGTAGTGTGGTGAGGCAAAACCTGATGCCTTGAGTTATCTTCCCCTCATAGTTATTTTATCTTCATCTAATTTGCATCTTTGGTACATTTTAGTGACAGAAAATGTATTGAAGTTGCATTACCATTGGCTAGTAGTAGATTACATTCAGTTTAGTAGATAAACAACCCAATCAAATGATCTTTGGCTTCCAAGAGATCAATGGCATTCTTAGCATGATTTGAGCTTACTCATTGTGGATTTGACCCTTACTTCATGTAAGGTATTACTTGAGACAGTGTATACTTGCACTTAATTGTGTGTGCTTTGCACCTATTAAGTTTTTGGCATCGTTGCCGGGGAGTAATGCCCCAATTCATCTTAAAGTGCAAACTGCGAATGTTGAAGCCTTATTTTTCTATTTTTATGTTTTTCTGGTTATCTTAGTTTATGTCTTCTTTTGTGCAGGTGTGTATGAGCAGGCCCTTGTGTCCTGAACACACTTCATCTGACCAGAGAAGAATTAGGGAGTTAAGAGTTTAGAGGAGAGCTCAAAGAGTCCAACAAAAACAATTCCAGTCGTTTTTGCAACGAGTTCAACTAAATTCAGCAGGACCTGACCCTGAACAAAAAACCATGGAAGGTGTTGTGGTTGTCCATGAAAATGATAGACCTATGGGAACATATGCTATGCCTGAGGCTGTGGAGACTGTTCCTGTCGTCAGAAGACCCCCAATTGTGGCTCACGACTTTGAGTTGAAGTCAAGCACAATTCATCTGTTTCAATCTCACTCAACTTATGGAGGAAAAGCTCATCTAACCCCTTCATTCATGTGGAAGCATTCCTGGAAATATTTGACACTCTGAAAATTCAAGGAGCTGATCAAGAAGCAATTAGACTGAGATTATTTCCATTTTCTCTGAAGGATAGAGCTAGGGAGTGATTATACAGCCTCCCTTCAGATTCAATCCAAAGCTAGGAAGAATTGAGGAAGGCATTTTTGTTGCATTTCTTCCCTCCTTCAAGAACTGCAAGAATTATGCATGAGATCCAAACCTTTCGGCAAGGATCACAAGAAAATATTTATGAGACATGGGAAAGATATAAGGGCTTGCTGAGAAGTTGTCCAAATCATGGACTACAAGCATGGAGACAAATCCAAGCATTCTACTTTGGCTTGGATCCAATGACAAGAAATAGTATGGATTCTGCTGCAAATGGTACATTCATGATCTTTTCTTATAATTAGGCTCACACATTGTTGGAAGCTTTGGCCCAAAATTATTACAAATAGCCTGTAGCGAGATTGGCTCCGAGAAGTATCAACCAAGCATAAGGAGTTTGTCAGCATGATGCAGTTGTTGCTGCATTGCTCACATTATCTACTATAATGGATCAGTTAATGCCTAATTCCCAGATTTAGCAACAAGGTCAGCAGAATCAACTGTTTCAATCTCAACCTCAAACATTTGCAATGCAACAGGCAAGTTGTGAAATTTGAGGAGGAGGACACGATTTTTCTCACTGTCAAGGAACTTAGCAAAATCATAAAAGTGCAGAGCAATTGAACTATGTTCAACAGTAGGGTGGTGGTTACCAGAATTTTAGAAGAAATGATGCTCCTTGATTCAGCTGGAGCAATCCACAAGGAGCGTTGAATTCTCATCTGCTACAATCACCAAGGGTACAATATCAAGGAACTTCCAATGCAGCAAGGTCAACCGAATCAAAAACAATGACCTCGTCAAAAGAAAAGTCACACAACCACTCCTCAACCTTAGACATGTTGGAAAAGAACCAAGACATCTTGATCTAGTTGGCTTTGCAAAATGCAGGGTTTATGGCTAAGACTAGAGCTGATATTCAGGGGCATAAAGTGGCTATGCACAAGATGGAACATGCCATGGGACAGTTAGCTGCTCAGATGCAAGAAAGGCAAGCAGGAAAGCTGCCTAGTGTGATAGAGAACAATCCTAGAGACTTCAAAGCCATTATGCTAAGATCAGGAAAGGAGTTGAATGAAATGATGCAACCAATGGTAGAAGGGATTCCAGGAGAAGCGCAGCAAGCAAAATAAGCGACAGCGAAATCTCCCAAAACAGTAAAATAAGCAAAAACTTCTAAAAAGCTCACTGAAGAGGAAAGAGAGTCCATAAGAAAGAAGTGGGAGCAACCTGAGCTCACGGATAAAATCATGAAAGAGCTTCCATTCCCTCAGAGGTTTCACAAGAAAAGGCTGGAGCAGCAATTTGAGAAATTCACCAATATACTTGAAGTCGTTGAGAATTAATATCCCTTTTGCCGAATGCTTTGTCATCTTGAACCAGAAGATTTTCATTCCTCCCAAACTTGCAGGCCTAGGGAATTTTATTGTGCCTTGTTCTATTGTAGAACAATTATTTGATAGAGTATTGTGTGATCTTGGTGGCAGTATTAATCTTATGCCTTATTCTGTGTCACCGAAATTACGCTTTGGAGACCCTACACCAACTAGAATCACATTGCAGTTAGCTGAGAAGTCCCCGAAGAAGTCAAGGGGTGTAGTTGAAGACGTGCTTGTGAAAGTTAATAAATTCTACTTCACAATAGATTTTGTAATCCTGGACATGGCAGTGGATCAGTATGCCCCTATTATCTTGGGCAGACCCTTCTTGAGGACTAGTGGAGCTCTGATAGACACGAAGAAAGGAGAATTAAAACTGAGAATAAAGGATGATGATATTTGTTTTAGTGTCTATCCTGCTATGAAAATGCCAGCTAAGGTTGAAAATGGGAGAGAAGAGTGCAATGTTGTAGATATAAATAGGGAAGCTGTTTTTGAGCATCTAGGCTATACTGCAGATTCATTGGTTACATGGTTAACCAGTACTGACCCTATTTTCATGCAGGATTCTCAAGTGTAGAAGTATGCAGAACTGCACGAGCAGAATGACATTGTCCACTGTCAAGTAGTGGAATCACTTGGAGACCTAACTAAATCTGAAGAAAGTTCAAAATTAACAATCCCTGAGGTGGAGTTGAAGCCACTACCAGCCCATCTGAAGTATGTTTTCCTTGGAGAGGCAGAGAGCAAACTAGTGATTATCAATCAAACACTCAATGTTGAAGAAGAAGAAGAAGAAGCTCTAGTAGTAGTGTTGAAAGAGCATAAAGGTGCACTTGGATTGACTCTAGCTGATATCAAGGGGATCTCTCCTGCTGTGTGCATGCACTATGTTTTATTAGAGGACTTTACCAAGCCCGTTGTAGCAGCATAGAGACGGTCGAACCCAAAAATGATTGAGGTAGTCCAGAAGGAAGTTCTGAAATGGTTGGATGCATGAGTTATCTATCCTATTTCAGATAGCAAGTGAATAAGTCCAGTACAATGTGTACCCAAGAAGTGTGGGATTACAGCCTTGTTGAACGAAAATGAAGAGCTTATAGCTTTGATGAGCCCAATTCATATGCATTTTTAGGCTCATTTTCTTGTTAATATTTGCTTGAAATCAAATCTTTTCTTTTATATTTTGGATGTTTTCACTTGTTTTCTTTTTATTTGTGTCAAAAGGCCAAGTTA
>JAOYMZ010047912.1:0-14368 GCA_025802335.1 Pinguicula primuliflora | reverse complement strand
CAACCCGCCCGTATCCGCCCGTTTTCAGAAATGGGTTAAACGGTCCGGGCTAAACGGTCCGGTCCGGACAAAAAGCCCGTTTAGCCCGTTTAGCCCGTTTAGCCCGGACCGTTTGCCTCTCTCTAGCTAAGACAAGGGACAGATTCTGTCACAAAGTATTATAACAAACTGAAAGGTCTATTCGACAAATTAAATTATATGAGGCCCGTTAACAAATGTGAATGTGGAGTCCTGAAGACTTATGTGGAAGAGGAGAAGGTGATGAAGTTTCTTTTCGGGTTGAACTCAGATTATGATCAAGTGTCTGGCCAAAATTTTGGCATACGAGCCATTACCAAGCTTAAACAAGGCATTTTCGATGATTCTCACTATTGAACAACAATGTGCTGAAAATGCAGGACAAATGGTTATGACCGAGCAAGGGGCTATGTTGGTGAAATATCATGGCAACTCTGCAATGAATTCTGGAGCAGGAGCTAACAGGAAATGGCAAATTGGGAGAAATGTAGGAGGTAGAAGTGGAGGAATACCTGGAGGAAGAATGGTGGTGAGATGTGATCATTGTGGCATCCTTAGCCACAAAATTAATGATTGCTTCAAGCTTAAAAAATGTGATTTTTGTCCGTCTAAGAGACATAACGCGAGCAGTTGCTTCAAACTCAAACAGAGAAGGCAACTTTTGGGCGATCAATATGCACATATTGTAGCATCACCAATGGATATCCAAGAAGAGATGTCTTCTAATCAGCAGACCATAAATGACTTGATGAAAATGGTTCATGAGCAAGGCATGCAATTGGTTGCGCTTAAGAAGGCCCTCTATCACTCTACTGACTCATCATTTGTGATGCCCAATGATTCTGAACATACTAGTAAAATTTTCATACGTGCATTAACTGTTTCATCCTTGCTTGCACCAGGTTCTTGGGTTATTGACACTGGAGCAACGAGCCACATGTGTCGAGATCACCACCTTATGCATTCCTGCATATGTTTGCCTTCTGCTTTATCGGTTAAACAAGCAAATGAGGCGATTGCTCGTGTGAGCCAAATGGGAAAAAGCATATTGAACTCTCGTTTGACACTTGAACAAGTCTTGTTTATCCCTGCATTCCAGTTCAATTTAATATCCGGTTTTTCATGAGCGCACAAAACATATTGAAATAAATTGTCACATTGTTCGAGACATGTACAAGGCAGGCTTTCTTCTTTCTTTATATATACTTTCTTCTCATCAATTAGCTGACTTTTTTACGAAGGCTCTACCTATGCCTGTATTTACCAGTTTGTTGGCCAAGATGGGCCTAGGTCTGTCGCCCCATTCTCCATCTTGCGGGGGGCGTGTTGAGACAGGAATTGAAGTAACCAAACAGGGAAGCAGCAGAAAGATCGAAATGGAGGACAAAGAGGAGTAAACATGACTTGTGTAATATGAAAATCACGTTTCCTTTTGTAATACTGATAGTTTTCAATTGTGGGCTTTGGGTCACTTGTTGGGTTTAGGTATTGGGCCCAACATGTGTAAATATTTGTATATACATGTAACATATATTTTTGTTAAGGCAAGAGACAGATTCCAGAGGTTTCCATCGGGCGACTTGTTTCTCTCTTGTTTCTTTCTTTCTGCCAGTTAATCGTTTCATCACTTCACTATCTTTGTCTTTTGTGGTTGTTTGTTTCTATGCTTATTTCTGTGTACTGGCAGAAGTTATATTGTGCTGGGTGAAGTAGTCCAAGTAAAGAATACCCAATTTGATTAGATTTATATGCAAATTATTACAATAAATAGGACCATATCTGGTACCTGCAGACTCTGTTCGAGAAGTAAGTCGTCTAGGTCGCTTAGGCGCCGCCTAAGCGCTAGTATGTTGCCCTCCGTCTTGCCCGAATTACCGCTTAGGCCGCTTAAAAGTCCGCTTAGGTGAGCGATTAGGCCGCTTAGGTGCTGAACGAGCCCTGGCCGCACAGGATCCGCCTAGCGCTTTCTCGAACACTGCCTGCAGATGAGTTTCGGATTCGTTGATTTATGAGTTATGACTGATGACGGCACTATTGTGGAGTTCTCGTTTTCAATTTTTTGCTTTGAATTAATTTTCCTTCTTATTTCAAACGAATCAGAACGACTTTCTGTATGACCAGAAGAAATGTGAAAGGCCTTATATGAGTCTTCTTGTGAAACTCCTAATTCAGGTTTCCTTCTTTCTCCAGACGAACCATCTGATACTGTTCTTTCTGGAACAAGCCGAAAATTGATTAAAAAATGAAGCCACAAGGTCCCTTTAGAAGAAGGGGTAGTCGCAAAAGTAACATTATGAGCAAAGTGTTTTTGAAAAGTTGTGTTCGAAAATTTCGTTAGACTCGTAATCATTAGGCACAATATTTATTTGGGTTTTTCTATAGAGCATTTTGATTAGGTATTGTGTTCGAAAACTTCGCTAGACTCGTAATCATCACAGAAAAAATTAAATGTCCGTAGTTGAAATATATTCAAGCAAAGAATTCATGTAACCAACAAATGGTACATTTCGATTTCATTTTTTGAATTAAAGCATTTAAATAATTTATTCATGCCAATAAATATTGACACAAATTATTAGTTAACATTAGGGTTGTAAACGAACAGAGCTATTTGCGAACAAGCTCGTATTCGGCTCGTTAAAAGCTCGTTCGTTCAGTTCGTTAAGCTTAACGAGTTCGAGCTCGAGCCCGAACTTGTGTTCGCGAACAGACTTAACGAGCTCAAGCTTGTTCGTGAGCCCTTAACGAGCCGCTCGCGAACATTAATATAATAATATTATATTATTTAATTTATATATATATTAAATAAAAATAAAAAAATAGAAAAAATAATAAAAAATAATAAAAAGCTAGTGAGCTCGTTCGTGAACCTGTTCGCAAATGTGTTCGTGAGCTCGGTTCGTGAGCTCGTTCGAGAGCGGCTCGCGAGCCGCTCGCGAACAGGCTCGAACTGAGCTCGAACACAGAGGTCGGCTCGTTAAGCTCGCGAGCCGGGCTCGAGCTCAGTTTGTTTACAGCCCTAGTTAACATATAATGTTTCAAATTTCTTATAGCACATAGCTATAAGATGAGTTCAGAACTTATCAAAAGATTGTGTGCCGTATCACATTTACCTTTAATCGATTCGAAAATCACTCAGTTGGAATGTACGCAAACCAACCTTCTAGACAGTGGTTTTCATTCCTCACGAAAAACCTAGATTTCTGGTGGGGTCACAACGGTCCTTCTTAAATACCAGTCCTAGACAGCCCAACATGAGCACGATTAATGCGGATGTTCTTTTAATATTCGAATTTTATGGTAAACAATGATTACCATAAAATAGTTTTATTGACACATAGTCAATAAAAGATGTTGTTTCATAACAATTTTATTAACGTTTGGTCTCTTTTATTATTATTCGGAACACATAATAATAAAAGGAATTTGCAACATGTAACATGCTTGTAAACCATAACACATAGCCAACTAAGCATGTTTTTCCTCTCAAATAGAACCTAATCATGTATGCTAATAATTTAAATTGCATATAGCATAAATAAATTCTAATCATGCATACCTAGAATTTAAAAAATATTTAACACATAAATATTCCTAAACATGCATTTTTTATAATTTAACTAATAAATTAAAATGCATTAATTTATTTAACACATAAATAACAATTAGGTATGTATTCAACAATTTAACAAATAAATTGGCATTTAAGATAACATAATTAAATTCTAAACATTCATACTAAAATTAAATTTATTCAACATATAAATAAAAATTTATTTTTTTTGAAAAATGTGCTGAACGAAAAATGCAGCTCACCCATAATCAAATTCCATCATTTTTTTTATTGGATTTGTTGTGGTTGGGCGGTTGTCGCCCAACCACAATAAAAAGTTTCAAATAAAAAAATTAACCCCACCCCCCACCCCCACCAAAAAAAGTTTTACTCTTTTTTTTGTCCCTTACTGTAGGAAAAAAAATCCTCTTCGCCTTAATCAAATGAAATGTATTCGATTTTTCATCAGATCCATAGATCATGGCGGAGATGGAGTTTCGCGTCATTTGCGCGGCGGTGTCGGTGGCACGTGACTAACACGCGTCATCCCGCAGAAGTTTCTCCCCGATGCGCGTGACAGACATGCGCGCCTGTGGCGGCGACGGATCTCGGCAGCAGCGCAGTGGAGTATTTTTATTGGAAAACACAAAAAACATATTCGATTAGTATCCGGAAAAAATTTAATTGAACAAAATCAATTACAACCAGAATTCGACTCTGATACCACTGTAGGATTGACCACATTCATTTAAAACAAGGCTTGTACGACAACTTACTTTACTAGCTTAGGATATCCGTTTGCATGCCATCATCCTCAACCCTTGTTGTATACCGACTGAGTAAACCATATCCCTTCAATAAAATAAAACCACCACCTCAAACCAAATCACCCATATCAACAGCGACTCAATTTTCCTAGGAGGCTTTTAAGTGTATAGACTTTCAATCGGTGTGGTAATTTCAAGTGTAAAATTATGTAGTTATATAGACTCTCCGTATAGATATATACAATATTTTGTAGGTACGCAATGATACTATCTCCAATGTATCCAGTATTACGATTCCGGTAATAATAATTTAAATTGGTCACACCGTTCGAAAGCTTATATATTGGAGCTCAAAAGCTCCATATTTTGGCATTGTCCTAGCGATTTTGTCACCGTAAATTTCTAAAACCTAATTAAAGACTACTTAAACCAAGGAAAAATGTGAAACAAAATTACTGGCGAGAAAATCATTTGAACCATGATAGAGCATGGAGCAGTTGATCTCCAATATATAAGCTTTCCAATGATATAGTCAATTCCGATTATCCTTGTCGAAATCATAATATTTGATATTATTGGGATAGTATCATTGGGGACCTAAAAATTACTGTATATTGAGTACTGTTGGGGATAGTGACCTAGTGTGTAATATGTACAAAGTAAGTAAAACTAAACTAATGTTGTGCCCTATACTTGAACATGCTCCATTTTGTAGGCAAAAATTAGAATACTGCTTATAGGATTTGGAATCTTCATGTGTGTTCCTACCATGCCTGCAATATTCTGGCATCTTGCTGGATTGTTTTGCCTCTCCAAATTTTTTAGACCTCTAAAACATCTCCTAGAAGTTTTTGAAAGCTCATGAAGATTTTGCTTCGGCTTTTTGATAGGATTGTGGATAAGTTTTCAAGATTTAGTAAATTGATTTCTTCGATATTTTCTGGAAAATGTGGGTATTTTATGGGAATGTTACTCTCCAAATTGTAGAGAACTTAAATTCTTGACTCTTGCAGAAGATTCGTCTGTAAATGAATTAGGACTAGAGTGATATGACCCTTCAAATTTACCAGAAAATCCGTTCATCATGTAGGTTTTGGGATAGCTTCTTCCCTTGGATTAGTCAGACCCAAGGTATTATGGACATCATGGTTATAAAAAAATAGAGCTAAAAAATACTTAATAAGATAATACAAAATAGTCTTTATCAGTGATTCTCTCTAGTTTTTTACTCATCAAAAGTTAATGCTGTTTTTTGGCCTACACATAAATGATCAAGTGTTAACAATTGGTGAAGCTTTGCGCAGACCATTTTAAATGGGCTGTCTGGAGTTACTTGGAGCGAGACCCGGGTAAGGTAACCCGTCCGATTGCTCTATTTAATATCTCGAAGATGTAGGATATTTCATCTTATTCAGCATCATGGAAAATCAATGGATATAATTATGATTAATTATGGAAATTAAATTTTTTGATGGCCTGCACCTCCCTTCTATGAGCCAAAAGTAAAGGCACCTATTATTAAGACTTCAATTTGGTGAGCTATTTGCAATGCCTATTTACAAAGTGGAGTTGACATGAGTTTAATAAAGTTTGCTTACAAAATCGAGTGCCTCTCAATTTATTTTGATAATATAGTACCAATATTTATGTTCATATGCTTCAATTCCATTTAATATCGCCGGAATTGGGTTTATTAATGAAAAATATATATACAAGAGACAAAAAGGTATATCTTTTAGTTATGTGACTTGTTCAATGTTAATTTCTAAAAGCTAATAAAAAACTACTTACTCCTATGAAGAATTGTGAAATGAAATTATCAGCAACTAAGTCATTGGGATCACGCCGGAGCATGAAACTTTTTAGTCTTCAGTGTACAAAATTTCATCGGTTAAACCAATTAAGACAGTAAATGATATCAGACCAAGGAATTGAAGGGTTGTAAATAAGTTTAGAGCCCTGGCTATACAGTTGATCCTCGTTCATAGTATTAATAAATCGTACAGTGCATATATGTTTTTCAATTAGAATAACAAAATTAATATGTTCAAGGTTGTGCTTTGATAAAAAAATTGTTCAAGGTTTCAAATCCAAAAAATGAAATTCGATCGAACATAAGTTATAAATTATAATATCTTTAGTGTTGTATTCATTATGGTCAAATAAACTAGCATTTGCTCACTATTTCATTTGGTTACTTATTTAGAATTTAGTAATCATTGTGGCTTCTCCTAGTAATTTCGGTGATTCACTTTTAATCTTTGTGTATAAATTCTTCATTAATAGGTACAATTAAAAATATGTAGCAATAATTTAAGTCAAATAGGAGATCACCTACTGATTGTGAGAGTGACATTCTACTCAAAATTCTTCAGTTCAAATTCTTTCATCGACATGATCCCGTCACATTTGACTTGACAAATGTAGTTTACCTCCCTAATACGTTATAAAAAAAGTAGTCGTAATTTACTTGTGAGGTATTGTATAAGCAAAAAAAAATATAAAAAAAATAAGATCTTGTTTTTGACGTGATTTCAAATGAATAATTGTGGTCCCAAATTGTAATCTTACTAGTCGCATGTGACCGTTAAAATAAATCTCATATTGGAATTTTTTAATATTTATATTCACATTTTTAAGATTATATTAATCTTAGTTAAGATTACAATTCATTACCATAATCGTTTAAGAGTAATACTAAACATACATAATATTTTGAAAAAAAATTATAATGTATAACAAGTAAAATGTTGACAATGGTTATTATGATTGCGTTGCTACCTTTAGGATTAATGTATTAAAAAATGATTAATATATTTATTTTGTTGTAATTGGGACCCATATCATATCAACTATCAATATTTCAATGATCACATATAATTATGTATAATAAGATGAATTGTCAGATACTATATTGGTGTATTCATTAAGTGTTGTGTCCTTTATTATCCAAAAATGATATAGGTACCTCTAAATCCATCACCCCCAGCACACTCCCTCTCTATTTGGCCAAAATATGGACGATTTTTCACAAATTTAGACTTAGGTTTGTAGTATTTAGCCCTTGGGTTTATAGGGTTTAGCCCTTGGGTTTATATTTAGCTTTTGGGTTTATAACATTTAAATAAGGTTTTAGATTTTTCGGCGGCGAAGCCGCCGTAATATTTAGTCCTTGGGTTTATAGGGTTTATAACATTTAAATTTGTGGGAAATCGTCTATATTTTGGCCAAACGAGAAGGGGGTGACTTGGGGGTGCCTCCCAGGGGGTGCGCCATAGCCGGACTCTTTCTTGTCTTAGTAATTCATCTATCAATCTGACGACTAAAAATTAGATAAGTCACATAAAATCACTTAAATGATTCATTTAATATGAACCGCGTAGTCATTATAATTGAGCCCAACATCTTGAGTAAAGCATAGCTAAGAACCTAACAATCTTTAAGTGTAATAATACTATATATTTTTAACATTATTAAATTGATAAAATAGTTCGTAAACGATTTTTTTTTTCTATATTTTGTTCAGGACATATATATGTTGTGGATCGATTTTGTTTCGGCCTGGCCACTCCACTACCAACCCGCCGACCGCGGAGAAGAGAAGCTGATCCACGCGGTCCACACGTCCTTTTCCTTTGTCCACACAAAAAAGTTCCACGCTGTCTTGTTTTCCTCTACCAGCTCAGAATGAGAAGGAGAAACAAGAACAGCAGATTTAGTGACCATTGCCAATGTTTAGTGCACCGTCTTCATGAGAAGTTTCTGTTCAAACTTTATCCACACTCGAACACGATCCTCGGGTTCGTAATTTATCTGTTTTTTTTTTTTTTTTGTGATTCGACACGTGTTGTGTTGTGAATCTTACTATGATCAATTTCGGTCTCCAGTCTTCACTTTCCGATTTATTAATTATTTCTTCGGCTGCGTGCGCGGGCTGGAAAACAGACAGGATCCCATAAATTAACCTCCTGCTTCCTGTTAACAACTATCACCATCTCTCGTGGTGGATTTTTGGGCTGATTTTGGAAATGGGATTTCTGGCTCGTACCCATTGGTGCAAGCGGTGTAAATTGCTTGGAAGCTTCAATGGGGTCTGTGCCTTGGTTTTGCTTTTAGTTGCATCATACAAAGAGGGACTCATTCGGAATCCGATTTCAACTCATTCCCAGAAAATTAGCTCCGGGTATGATGATGATTCGATTTTTAGGAGGAAAATCCTTCAGAATACGTTTGATCCATCTAGTTATAATGCAATCTCTAATGGGAGTAATTTGGATTCGAAAAGAAACCTCAGAATTTGCACAGGAGTTCACCACCATGAGGGTTATGACTCGAAATGCGACTACTTGAGGAACAATCCGGATTGCAGTTCGGATGGTTTGTTCAATTACCTTGTGTTCTTTTACTGTGATTGCGAAAATTTTAAGCCTGTGGGATATGTTGTTCTGGCAATTCTATTGGTATGTTTTCTCTATTTGCTGGGGAACACTGCGTCGGATTATTTCTGTAGCTCTCTTGAAAAGCTTTCCAGTTTGTTGAAATTCTCCCCTACACTCTCAGGAGTGACCCTACTCCCTTTGGGAAATGGGGCTCCAGATGTGTTTGCTGGTATTGCTGCTTTTGTTGGCAAGGATTCAGGTGATGTTGGACTCAACAGTGTGTTAGGCGCAGCTATATTTGTAACTTGTATTGTTGTGGGAACCGTATCTTTCCTTGTAGCTAAAAAAAATATACAGATCGATAAGAAGTGTTTTATAAGGGATGTTGGTTTTTTCCTGGTTGCATTAGTGGCCCTTGGTATTATATTGGCTGTTGGTGAGGTGACTATTGGAGGTGCTGTTGCATTTGTTTCCATATATGTGATATATGCACTCTTTGTTACTGCAAATGAGGTATGGAGGAACCATGGGAGCAGGTTGAACTTGTATTCTGTCATGCCTCTATTACCCGTAACAGGACGCATACTGTCCGGTGAAATCGAACCTGAAACTGAATGCATTCCGCTACTTCAGCCCGAGAAGTCGCCGCCCCATATGGCATGGGATACAAACGTGGAAATCCATTCCAAAAGAGCTGCTGTGAGGATAACAAGAGAAGGTGAAAAACCGAAAATGTTGTGGGGTTGGAATGAGGATGATAAGAGTGACCACCACACATGTTGCTCCTGTTCTAGACTATGTTCAGTGCTTGAGATGCCATTGGTGATTCCTAGAAGGCTCACCATTCCTGTTGTTGATGAAGATAGGTGGTCGAAGCCCTTCGCCGTTGCCAGTGCTTTCTTTGCTCCTATATTGCTGGCATTCCTCTGGAATACTCAACATAGCGCCACCCCTACTACAACATTAGTTGCATATATCAGTGGCTGTGTTGTTGGCACCATACTCAGTCTCCTTGCACTTGCATCCACCGGTACTGATCATCCGCCGCAGAATTTCTTGTTAGCATGGGTGTTGGGAGGATTCTTGATGAGCATTGTCTGGTTCTACATCATTGCAAATGAGCTTGTGGCCCTCCTCGTAGCCTTTGGAGTCATACTGAAAATCAATCCATCACTTCTGGCCCTGACTATCTTGGCATGGGGCAACTCCATGGGTGATCTAATGTCCAATGTTGCCATAGCTACTAGTGGTGGACATGGTGTCCAGATTGCTCTATCTGGATGTTACGCTGGTCCGATGTTCAACACCTTGATTGGCTTGGGGGTTTCATTGCTTCTCGGAGCATGGTCCAAAAGGCCATATCCTTACATCATTCCAGGGGATAGCGGATTGTACTCCACTCTGGTGTTCTTGATCATAGCCCTTCTGTGGGCTGTCATTGTATTGCTAGTTAATGGCATGCGACCGAGCCGGGTGCTGGGCGTCGGCCTAATCGTACTCTATGCCGGGTTTCTAACTTTACGAGCAACGGTGGCTTTGGGCGGCGGATCACTTGGGGGTTGAAGATGAATAATACTTACTCTGAAGCAGATAAATTAAATGAAGATGTCATGTGAGGGAGAAGTTTTAGCAATTAGGCCTAACTCTCATTTTCAATGTAATCTGTTGAGAAATACCGTTGGGAAATTGTAAAAAGACAAATGGAAGCCTAATGTGTTCCCTGAGAGAAACTTAAAAAGATTGAGATTAACGGTCGGCCGCAACATCCCTCGGCGCGACATGAGTCTGTCACATATGGCTTATCAAGTGTGGTTTACCTCTCTACCATAGTTTGTTAACTATTGCGGCAGGGTATTGAGTTTATCTACTTTGATAGAGTTCCCTATGTTATAAAAAAAAAACAGTACAGTCTTTCACTGCTCCCTTATGACGTGGTAAGGGATGATTGAGTAAAAGATGTACTAATTCTTAAAATATTCCCAGGAACTTAGGGAACCATACCCGACTCTATGAGCATCTGGGCCTTGCTTCCATGGGCGGATGCATCAAGGTGCCCGGGGGCCTAGGCCCCCCCCCTATTCCAGAAAAAAAAAACTCGAATCTTAATGCCTATAAAAAGAATTTGAAGTCCAACAAAATTTTGAAGTCCATTCACTCTTTTAGCCGGGGAACAAAGATTCTGTTCGTAATCAATTCTCAGCCCAGCCAAGCGCTTACGAAAAGTCTGAAGGCTGGAGCTCTGATTTCTGAAAACTGACGACATAATCGTTGGTGCAATAATTGGTGAAAAAGTGTTTTTTATTTTTTCCTCTTTGATTAAATTATAATTGTTTTGCTAATTTACGAAAAGAATTACTAATTTTTGCGTAATAAGACAACATATAATTTTTTACCAGATAACATGGTGTGATATATTGAAAGTGATATTTTCTCTCGGATAGAGAATGAAGCTATTTTACAACGATTTCAAAGAATGACGATTAGAAGATTTCAAATACCGCCGATCGAACAAATGCCAAAAAAGCATTGTAGTTCGTGTACATGTAATATTTAAAATTAGGTACATTTTTAACTTCATTTGCAAATTATATGTTAAGCTCTTTTTTTTATAATTTTTAAATGGGCACCCCTGATCGTAGAATCCTGAATCCGCCTTGATCTACACAATGCATGAAGTGTGATAGACCGGTTAGTGTCAAGGATAAAGTTCCCTGAAAGAAAAAGAAAGTCCACTCGAAAATGTGAATCATAAATGATCACCAATCCAAGGCAAATATAATATCTAATGACTCTCCTGCAACTATCCTTCATACAAATGAACCTCCAGATGAGGAATCTAATGAAGATGATAAGGTACCTGATAACAATGAGATCTCAATTGACCATCTATTATCAGGAGAGATATTGGACAAAAAGAAAACTATTGTCGACACAATCTTTGCGTATAATATTACTTTTAATCTCACCAAATGTGAAGATGAAATAGAACCACACTCCGTCGAAGAATGTCGACGTCGAGATGATAAAATCAGATCGGATGTGGTAATTTGCTCATGTATATTCATCGAGAAAAGCATATATGATTTTTCAATAGTTGCAAATAATTTAAATTTTATTGGAATTTCAGAAGACCTCAACGAAACTGCAACATATTTTAAAAATGAATTACAGATGAAAGATATTGGTAAAATGCGATTTTATCTTGAACTACAAATTGAACATGTCTCAAAAGGGATATTTGTGCATCAATTAAATAGACAATGAAAGTCCTGAACAACTTTCACATGGACATGCACATCCCTTATCTACACTCATAGTGGTAAAATCACTAGATTCCAATAAATATCCATTTTATTCTGTTCAAGACGATGAATAGATACTTGGATAAGAAGTACTATATCTCAGTGCCATAAGTGCACCAATATATATCTTCTTGAAAGATATAATATTACTCCAACTCAAAGAAATTGGTATGATATCAAGCATATTCTCCACGATTTAAGCAATACTTCAGGTTTGAGATTATTTCATAATCATGATATAACTTCCTAATTAATTGGATTTACAGATGCAGGTTATCCTTTATCTCACATTAGGGACGAGCGCTGTGGATGACGTATCAGAAGTGATCATTGAGCAAATTTATTAACGAAGTCGTGATCTAAAATGTATTTCAATAATTTATATCTAGTGCTTGTATGTGATGTCTCGAAGATATCTGAAATATACTTTTTTCAATGAGAAACAATGCGCAGTTGTACTCTTTTTCTTTCGTTTAGGCTTTTTCCCACAGAGTTTTTTCTAAGTAAGGTTTTAACGAGACAACTTTGGCATACTCTTGAATCTTAAAGAATTCAATGAGAGAACCATGAAAAATCCCTACATGAAAAAATTACAAAAGTATGTATTCTTGAAAACTGGGCCAATCAAGGGGAGTGTTATACATATATGTTATAGATATAATGATTGAACCGTTTTGTATGTAATAGTTATCTGTAACTGTCGATATTTACCTCTATATAAAGAGGATTACAGAGAATAACAAAAACACAGTTTCACACCCTTCTAATCTTCTCATTTTCCTTCCTCTAGAATTTTTGAGATTACAACAGAATGCACTATTTTGTATGTTTTATATGAAGTTTTGGATAGTTGAAAAAATAATAATTTATAAGAAAATTTGTGAATATATGAAGTTACGTGAATGAGGTTCTATGGAAAGCTTATTAAGACCAAAAGTTCAATCATATGCACACTATACCGAAAGTTGTTCTATGTTCCAAACAAGGGCTCTAGATAATTTATAAACATTAATTAAGAATCATTTTATGTACTTTTTTTTTTCTGATAATTACATGCAAATGTTTAATGGAAAATGATATTCCTATATCATAATTGAATAATGCTACATGTCTCAATAATTTGTCTTGGTCCATACAAAAATAATAAAAAATAAATTATTTCCCTACGTGATCTTCAGTTTCCCTTCCCCCGACCCACGTGACCACTCTTTTTGTTTCTATTATTTTATTCTATATTAATTTAAATTTTAATTCTTTTTCCTCCTGTTTTTAAAATCGAATTTATTCGAAAAATCGCTCACTGTTTACCGAAATGGATGCCACAATAATTATCAGTGCATTGTGTTGTTCGATTAGAGATGTTATTTGATATGGTTTCGACATACTTAATTATTAAGGATTTTAGTTTTTCAGCGGTGAAGCCGCCGTAATATGTATTCTTGTTAAATAAAGTTTAGCATTAGTGTTTTATAGAGTTTGGATTCATCATTTAGGGTTTTAATTTTTCGGCGTGAAGCCGCCGTAATATTAATTCTTGTTAAACAAAGTTTAACACATGGATTTATAGAGTTTGGGTTCATCATGTAGGGTTTTAGTTTTTCGGCGGCGAAACCGCTGTAATATTGATTATAATTTTTAATAAAGTTAAGCATTTATGTTTAATAGAGTTTGAGTTCATCATTTAAGGTTTTAATTTTTCGACGGTGAAGCCGCCATAATATTAATTCTCGTTAAATAAAGTTTAACATTTGGATTTATAGAATTTGGGTTCATGAAGGGTTTTACTTTTTCGCCAGCGAAGTTGCCGTAATATTAATTGCCATTTTTAATCAATTATGTCTAAACCATATCAAACGACATCTCTAATCGAACTACACGATGTGCTGATAGTTATGATAATTTTCGTTTCGTTTAACGATAAACAATTTTTTTGAATAAATTTAATTTTAAAATGATAGAAGAGAATAAATAAAAAAGAATAAAAAAGAGAAACTAGTAAACGACAAAAAGTAAAAGTAAGAAACTCAGATGAGAAATCCACGTGCTCCACTAAAAAACGACAACCTAAATTAAAAATTATATATCCTATACTAATATAAAACAACTCAGTATTTCCATCCGGTTAGTTAACGGTGCGAATCTCCTCTGACCAGAAGCTCAGAAATTGTGGCGAGCGTGTTGGGATTGGGTTCAATTGTCGACGACAATGCCTACTGACCTTGATCAAATTCCACTACAATTTCAGAATTTTCCTCACAAGTCTTGGGCGAAACCTCTCTGGAATTTATTATGGCAGCTCATAGTTTGGCGAATTTGGAAGAAAAGGAATGATCTGATTTTTCGCCAAGA
>JAOYMZ010047901.1:0-14368 GCA_025802335.1 Pinguicula primuliflora | reverse complement strand
TGTACACATCGAATAATCTACCATACTTCCGAAAAACCTGAGTCAACCGTGCTACCTCCCAATTCGGTGGTATATTATGAAGAACAGTGATGATAGTGCAGATCTCATCTTTCTAATCCTGTTGTACTGAACATCCCATTGATATTTTGCAGGTATTGGAGCCGGAGGTCCAAGGTGCTGCTTCACTGGTTTCTTCCAGGTGACTATTGTCCACTCTCCTTCGTTCTTGTCTCCCAGATTAGCAACTGGCTCTTTCCCACTCCTCCGGTTGGCATCATGGTTGCCAGAATTCTGGCCGCCGGCATGTCCGTCTTCTTGATTTTTGAAATTTGAATTATCCCGCTCCTGGTCGCCGCTCTCCATCCCTAGCGAACTTTTTTTAAATAAAAGACTAGAATTGAAAAGAAATTTCATACATGATTCCTAGGCCCCATAACAGATTAAACATAGGATTAAGCCAAATCAGCTTAATTCTAAATCTAGCCTAGGGGTGGACAAATGGGAATTCGGGACGGGTATTGGCAATACCCGTTCCCGTCCCGTTACAGTTCGGGACCGGAAAATCAGAACCAGAACCGTCCCGAATACCTACATTCTCGAAAAAATTGGGAATACGGGTATCGGTTCGGTTCGGGAACGGTTCCTTATCGGTAATGATCCCGATAAGGAACCGATTCCCGAACCATTATGGAACCGATAAGGAATCGATAAGAAACTTTTCCCGATAAGGGACCGTTACCGTCCCGATAAGGGACCGTTACCGTCCCGATAAGGAACCGATAAGGGTTTAATTCTGATTTTTTTCCTTTAATTCCGTTTATTTTTTATTTTTTTAAATTAAACCCTTATCGGTTCCTTATCGGGACAGTAACGGTCCCTTATCGAGAAAAGTTCCTTAACGGTTCCTTATCGGTTCCTTATCGGGTATTTCCCGATAAGGGTATATGGTACCCAGAACCGTCCTGATACCCGACGGGAATCGAATTTTCAGGACCGAAACCGTCCCGTTTTCCCCAATTCCCATTAATTTTGAGAAAACGGGAAAACGGTTCCCGATTCTCGGTCCAAACGATTCCTGGACCGTCCCATTTGTCCACCCCTAATCTAGCCCAATAAGCTTGGGAAAATATAGGTTAATTAAATCCAATCTTACTTAAAATTTTAATGTAAGCTTACATAGGATTGTGTTAGGTAGGATTTTTATGTAAATTATATGTTAGTTTTATTTGAATTACCGTATGTGTAACAATTATATATGAGAGTTCCTCCCTTAAAATATGAGATTTATTTTTTGATAACGTATGAGAACCCTCACCGAGATAGGTAAAGTCAACACTATACTCAAATAGCATGTAAATAACGATAGTGAGGTAAAACACGTTTGACAAATCAAATGTGACCGACTAATGTCGTTGAGAGTTTTTAAATTCATGACCTTTGCGACCACTGTGTCACCACCTCTTTAAAGAATATACGATTTCTTAAGTTGAGGGGTTGAGCAAGAGTTAGAATAATAAAGACTAGAAAATAGAGAGATATAAGATTTTGTTGTGGCTTTAGAGATTTTTCCTATCTCTGTCTCCTTTATATTATTATTATTTACAGTGGATTGATCTTCTCTCTCCCGTAACAAACGTTTTTAGAACAAACTACATTAGTTTCCAGAAGGATTATCTTGTGAAGTGCCCAGAATTATTGGTCCAATATATTGAAATTCAAATTTTAGCCATATGATGATCGGAGGCATCTCTCTGTAATGTTAGGTGGCCATCAAACATGATTATTTTTTTGTAAGCTTGATTTGAGTTTGTGTGCGCGCGCGCTTGGTCTTGAATTTTTTGTTCGATTTGGGATTTTGAAAGATTCCTGTCGGGGCTGAAAAGCAAAAGCTCCTCACGCCATGCTCTTTGCCCTTCCAATGTGTGGCATTCTCAAATCGCTTTCTCTTTTTTTCACTTTTCCTTTTCTCTGTTTGGAGCTTCTTTATCATTTTCAAACTTTAGAGTTTATATTTGTTTTCTTCTCTCGGTTCCACCAAAACAGCAGACATAACACACGTTGCGTTGCCACACAATAGTTGGGTAATAAGGGACTACTTTCAACTTCCAAAGATTTAAAAGATGGTTGCAAGGGAAAAATAAGACTACCAAATCGGTTCTTAGATATGGGTGGGTGTCGATCGTCGCTTACCGTTACAGGTATCGTATTTTATCGACAGTATTGGTTATGGATGTTCAATTAATGTCGGTAAGCGACCATTTTGTATATATATTTTTAAAAATTAATTTAATTTTTATAATACATGTCTAATACTCAAATAAAATTGGTAAAAGATTATTGAGAGACTGTGAACTGTTTGAAAAACTAAAATCCTCTTGTGGAGGGACCCATCGGCATATAACCCATATTTTGCAGCAAGGTACACGTATCCGACGGGGATCCAACTTTAACATTTTTTCCTGCAGCTTTGCTTTCTCTTCCAAAAAAAGAGCGATGCAATAATTGGCAACGGTCTATCGAGATGGAATACAAAATCTCGGCTAAAGCGCAAAATAAAACTCACGAAATCCTTCAATTACCGCAATTATGAATAGCTGCTCATCGATTATAATCATTTTTTGCTGGAGCTCGCTGTATCAATGCCTCATCATGTCACCAACTGTTTCCTCGGTCCTCGTCGAAGAATCAAAACTAAGTGTCGTCCGTCCTCGGTTTTGCATATTCATGTATGCTTTATATGCACCACAATTTTTGAGGTGATTTGTCATAGTTGTTCTTTTGTTAAATATATTGCATCCTACAGGCTGCGACAGATCTAGGATTTTTCGCAGGAGGAGCACGATTCATCTGTTTAGGCTTTTGGTTAAGGTTGTGATATTTAATCCTATATTTATAGGATTTTAATTTTTTGGGGTGTCGAAGCTGCCGAAATTGAATCCTTTGACTGGTTCCCGAAAGATTCCAATACAATTGATTCCTAAAAACATTGATGTATTTTTTTGGGCAAAATAATCCGGTGTACCGGACCCGGCACACTTAATAGCCGGTAAAACTAACAATGGTGAATTATATAGTCTAATGAGATTTTTATATTAAAAGTAGTGAATGAATTCTTCAAGTTGAGCCAACCCAATCGACAAAGTAATTTGATATTTTTCCTACAAAATCTAGAGTTCAAACTCCATCCTTAGAATCAATAATCAAGTTGAATCATGTATGATTACAAACATGACAAAAACAAGAATAAATAAAGAGAATTAATTTTTTTTTCAATACCAAGGTGAGACAGGCATCGGGACAAGCCCAACCTAAATCAAAGTTGAGGTACCTCCGCGGGGTTGGGCTGAGATCACATGGGGAGGAACTTTAGAAGTTTGGCGAACGACCTCATTCCGATCTAAGATTCTCAAACTATGACATTCAGAGGTGCGACATGCGGCTTTAGAAAGGTAGTGGTTAGCTGAAGGTACTGAAAAATTAGAAGTATGCGCTCCCTGGATCCCTAAATCCCGCCCATCTGGAGGCTACACCAGATGCATTGTGAGTGTTGGGGATAAAGGAGGCAGCTCTGCAACTGATGGCGATGAATGTAGAAGCATTCTGTTAAAATGATGAAGGGCTGCTAGGCCCTGCTTCGCAAGGCAATCTGCAACAGAATTCCGCGCACGATTAATATAGGAGCTCAATCCTTGACCCTGGTTGGATGCCTTTGATGATCAACTCTGGGAGAGGAAGCGACGAAGAACTATCCATAGCAGCCCGAAAAACCTCAACACAGTCACAAGAATCAGTGAAAAGCTTAATATGGGCATAGTTGCGATCCTGTGCAAGGTCAAATGCCAATCTTTAGAGCCCAGAGCTCAGCATCCAGGGGTGAGCAGATGCCTAACTTCTGGCTAAAGCCCACGATCCAGGCACCATCTGTTGATGAAAGGTGACTGTCGACCACCGCAACTCCGAAGATTCTGGATCTTGCCCCATCACAGTAGAGCAGAACCTGGGGAGCACCTAGTGCGGTTGTAGAGTCTGTAAGGCGAGAAGACGAAGCCCCTTCCACGTGTAACACATTCCCTGGAGAGCGAGATATAAACAGCTTCCGCGGCATTCCTGCAGAGTCAAGCGAGCAACTAGAGACTGTTTGCTCAAAGGCTGAACGGTTAATCTTAATTGCTGCTTAAATGCTCGAGTATAGCCCCAACATAGTGATGATTTTCCTCCCTAGAACTTCATCATTCCGCACGCTCCAGAGTTTGTGGTAGACTATTGCGAATAAAGATGACCTTTCACCGTTATCCGGAGTCAAAAAGCTCAATAGTCAGGATTTAAAAAATTGTGAGACCAGAAATCCTGTGAGAAAGTTAAGCCCAGGAGTTGCCGAATTTTTGAGCTTCTCGGGCAATCCCTGAGAATATGCAGGGTTGTCTCCGACCGAGAGAAAAGATGACAATCTTCACTATCAAAGAGACCCCTCCTTGTATTCTCTGAATTAGTCCATAGTAGCCCACGTGATGCTTTCCATAGAAACGTTTTCACCGGTTCAGGAACCTTAAGTTTCCAAATAAGATCCCAGTCACTGCTCTTCAAATTCCAGTCCGAGGAACAGAAAAACTCATAGGCGGATGAGGTAGAAAAGGTCCCTTTGATGGATCCCTTCCAGCCTTCTCGGTCACGACCCATATGTTCACTTGGTTCAGGAATCGTCTTGATTTCGAGCAGTTTACCTTCAGGGAGGAGCATTGCCAATAAGGTCCAGTTCCATTTACCAAAAGCAGTCACCATATCCGACATAGTCACTGAGAAACTATCTTCAACAGGAATGACCAACAGAGCAAAGGGAAGGAGAGGCGACTTGGAAGAGGTCGATGAGTCAATCCAAAACTTGACTTCTCTTCCGTCACCTAGAATCCACTGCAGGCATTGCTAAATAGTAGGGAGGACTTTTCGAATATGATTCCATAAATGGTAGCCCCTCTTAGTTGGTATTGTACGCCTGATTTGAATCTGATTCAACTTGTATTTAGCAAAAAAGAGACTCTTCCAAAGTTTGTCATGATCAGGCAGTAAATCCCATGCCAACTTGACTAAGAGAACCATATTCATATCTTGTTGCTTCCGGATGCCCAATCTCCCCTGTAACTTTGGTTGACACACCTCATGTCAGTTTAAAGGGGTACACTTCCTATCCTCTCTTGTATTGCCCTAAAGAAAGTACCAAACCACAGCGTCCATCTGTTTGCAAAGATCAATCGGGAAGACAAGAGACTGCATTTAGTAAATAGGTATAAAACTTTATGAGGACTTACACAGAGTGAGCCATCCTGCAAACGAAATCGAACGCGGGTTCCATCTTTCAGCACGCTGCCTCATCTTAAAAACTAGACCTCCATGAGAAGCCGCAGAGACACTCTAATGGATTATTGGAACCCCTAAATATTTTCCCAAGTTATCCACCATTCTGATGCTGAAGACTGAGCTCAAATGGGTCCTCATGCCAGGAGAAACACCCGGAGAAAGAAACATGAGAGACTTGTTGGCATTTATCTCCTGTCCCGAAGATGAGGCAAAGTTTCGAAGGACCTCTAGCATAATTGCGGCTTGAGACTCAGAAGCTTCTCCAAAATGTACCAAGTCATCAACGAATAAAAGATGGCTGCACTGCTTCTTGTATTGCATCAGTTAATCTTTCCATACACAAAATAAAAATATAGGGTGAACAGGGGTCACCCTGTCGGATGCTTCTGCTTGGCTTGAATACGCTCCCCCTGAGACCATCCCATAATACCTGCATTGAGCTCGTCTCCAATAAGCTCAACAACACCGAACTAAGATAAGAGGGAATATGTGCATCAAATAAAGAGTCCCGGATGAAATCCCAGCTCATTCGATCAAACGTTTTGGTCAAGTCAATTTTAATCGCCATCCAGCCCTTCTTGCTAGTACTTTTTCTCATAGTATGAATTGCTTCCTGAACCATCACTATGTTCTCCATTATATGCCTCCTCTTAATAAAACTTGACTGCGTTACAGAGATTAGGGAGGGCGTAACCACCTTCAGTCTGTTGGCAATAGTCTTGGAAACGATCTTTGCTGAAATATTAATGAGACTAATTGGGCGAAAGTGATCAATCGTTGTTGGGTCATCCACCTTCGGTATAAGAATTATTAGCCCCCGGTTCAGGTCCTCAGACATACGGCCAAGGCTGAATACGTCCATCACCATCCTACATACGGAATCCCCAATAATCTGCCAATTGTTTTTATAAAAATTGATCGGGAATCCATCAGGCCCGTTAGCTTTCCTGCTATCCATGGAAAAGAGAGCAGCACGGATTTCGGCCTCACAAATGGTGCTGAAAGAAACAAAGCCGTAGACAAGGAAAGCTCAGGGAAATGGCCGATTATCGAATATAACGACTTGGGGACCATATTCAAATCATTTGAGAAAATGGTAGAGCAATGCTTAGTGATCTCATCAAGAATTACCACAGGATCTGTGGGCCAAGTGGCATTGCAGAGAAGCACTGCTTGGGATGGTTTGGACCGCTTCTTCTTCTTGAAATTCCAGTGGAAAACTGCTGTGTTTCTATCACCTTTAGCTGGTCACTGAATGCGGGAGGTTTCTTCTTTTAGAATCTCTTCCTGCGAAATTGTAAGCTCGAGGTCCTTCCTAATCTGGCATTCCAGATTGCGAAGATAGGGGGATACCTTTCGTGCAAGAGCTTTTTGGAGACCAGCACAGATGCCAGCGTGCGCCGCCTGCGCTTAAGAATATCACTCAAAAATTCTATTTTCCAGTGATCAATAGAAAGTTGCAGATCCTGCTGGGCCAACTCTAAGGGGGCCATTCGGGTCCAATGACTAGTGAGCTAGGCCACCCATCGATCATCAGATTCCCAAATCGTGTGATATCGGAAGGGCTGAGCTTCCAAACTGACTAGATCCCTGAGAACACAATCGACAAGAATTGGGCTGTGATCTGAGGTAAGTCTAGGAAGATGAGAGCTAGTGACTCGCTGTAAGAGGCACCTGAAACCCCCATTCGAGAGCGCCCAGTCCAGTCTCTCAAAGATGTTACCTCTATTCCATGTAAATTTAGGCCCTGTGAATGCCAGTTCCTCCATAGCAGAGTAGTCAATACATGCGTTGAAGCATCTATCACCTGTAGCTCGACGACCCCCAACTTTATCATAATAATTTAGGAAGGCATTGAAGTCGCCTATATAAATCCAAGGCCCATGTAATTGTTCTTCCAGCGAAGTTAATTGCTCCCATAAACTCCTCCTGATAGACGGGTCTGGTGAGCCATAAACCGCTGTCAAAGAGAAAGACACAGTGTTTTGAACAGAGATTCGGGAATGAATGAACTGCCATTCATACGAAAGAACTTCCACACCTATCGAATCATGCCATATGAGCCATATACCACCATAGAAGCCATGAGCTTCAATACGAAAGGAGTTGTTAAACCCATAACCTATACTTTTGATAATATTCAAAGCTGCCTCGTTACTTGTCCTGGGTTCCAACAAAATTATGAGCTTTAGTTTGTCGAGAGAAATATAAGAGCAAAGTACTGCAAGAGTTGCTGCATTTTTTATTCCCTGACAATTCAGGAAAGGAATGAAAACTGATTAGGCGTAGGAGACATAAAAATAGTATAGGGGGAGGGCACCGAAGAGGGAGAAATTAGGATATTGTCCATAGGGAGTCGTCCATAACTGTTCCTGAACTGTGAGGATCCGCCTGAAGCAGGTCCTTCGTGGCTGCCTCTAAACTTTGAGGGTCTGCTGTGCAAAGGGAACCCACTGGTAGCGGCAGAATTATATTATATTGCAGGTCCGGTGGGTCTGTTTTAGCTAATCCCTTGCCAAGCTGCCATATTTTAACCATTATCCGGGGCTTGACCTAGGTTCTACGAATGTCATCCATCGTAAGAGGAGTATCAATGATAAAATCTGGCTTACTCGAGTCTGAGAGAATGCCCGCTTTCTGGGCACCGGGGTGTGGCAGTGTCACCGCAGCATGTGAGCTCATCTTTGAAGCAGGGGTAATTTTTGAAGACCAATCTAAAGTTGGATTTGGTTGTGCAACATTAGAGGGTAGAGGAAGGGTACGACCGCGGGTGGCATCAGTTGCCAGATCAACTTGCCAAGAGGATTGGGCAGGGTTAGACTTCTTGGTCCAGATTAGATTTGTGGATCTCAAAATATCGCATCTTTTATCCCCTACTTTGCCAACCAGGGCCACGGATTTGAGCTTGGATTTTTTGCGCGATGCCCCAGCGATGGAATGTGGATCTGCAGTAAATGTAGGCATCTCTCTATTGCCTTCAGAGACATTCTCATCTTCCTGACTTGCCAATACATTAAACCTAGATAGAGATGAAAACAACTGAGAGGGTTTGGAATTATCGGAGTCAACCTGAACTTTTGGAAATAAGGGACCGGAGAGGCCTGGATTCCCCCGCCGTCTTCTTTTCTCCATGAATAGACACAACCCACGTTTGGAATAATCTATTTCAGTTGGTGCCAAAAGAGAGGAGCCCACTGAAGTCTGTTCTGAAGCCAGGAGTTTGCCAGGATTTTGAACCTTCTGGTGGCTGTGATCGTCAGGCCCTTCGCGAGAATCGGGGCAAGCATCCTTCCAGTGACCAAACCTGACACAAGAAAAACAGATTGGATCAATTTCTTCATATTGTACCGGATACATTTTATGGTCAACTGTAAGATTAAGTGTTAACGGCTGCTGGAGATCGAGCCGAACTGCAATACGGGCAAATTGACCTCATAAACCTGAGAGGGTATGAGTGTCTGATTTTATATAAGCTCCAACCGAATTTCCTAGCAACTGCAACAATTCTTCATGATAGTATTGAAATGGAAAGCCTGGGATTCTAATCCAAGCGACAACCGATCAATATGACATGATTTGGTTTCAAATTCTTTAACCCAGGGGAAGACGCGCAGAATTCATCCACTGACCGCTTGGAGACCTTCAAGTGCGTGATTGAAATCCTCTATGTTGCCCAATTTTACCAAAAAGTAGCCATCAGAAATGTCGATCAATTGCATTTCCCCCTTCGGCTTCCAAAGAGCTGCCAGACGATTGAGAAGAGCTTTGTAGCCAAGCTTGGCACCTAGAGTCCGAATTACGAGCGTCGAGGCCATATTCTCCTCCTATTGCTTATGGATGGCTTCTGAAAAAGAGATCATAGGCCTAGAAGGACCCTTTTCTTGCAGAATGTCACCAGGCGTGAGCTGAATAGCCTTCCTCTCCGCCAACGTGTTAGCCAGAAGAGAGTTTCGAAAGGAGAGGGGCGTGGCACCGGTGAGCGAAGCTGTCCCTTGGCGTGAATCTATAATACCTGGTTGGATATGCTCTGGATTTGCAGAAAATCCTTCGACAAGCCCCACAACCTGCAGCTTTTTCCTGACTTTCTTGGTGGCCAGGGCTTCCTCCAGCATTGGGAAAGGGTTGGAGTCTAGCATTTCAAGCTCCATCAGCCGATAAGGTAGCCGAAGCACAAATTCAGAGGGATTTTCCGGTCGGAAGTGAGATTCGCTGCTAGAGGGTTCGAGAAAAATCGTTTCGCAGAACTTGCTTCATTTATTTTCCAAACAAGACAAAGAGAATTAATTTTGTTAAACGGTAGGAGAAAGAATATGATAATGTTTTTTTGACACCAAAGGAAATTTGAATTGTCAAACTTTTTTTAAGTTATAAAATAAATTATTTTTCGTTTTCTTAAGGGGGCACGTGCCCCCCTCTGTCATGTCACATGTAGGCCTGTCAATCGGTCGGAATTTCTACCGACCGATGTCTCACCGTTACCGACCGACCGTAGTTGTTGGCAACAGTCAGTCATTATATTCATCGAATACTTTTTGCACAATTTCTTTGACTTTGTTAAACTCTTTAGTTGCTTTTTCCTTGTTAGGATCGTCCCTCCATAACCTGTATGCAAAATAAGAATGAAAAAGATCAATATGAAATCACTCATCAATCAATATGAAGATATACCTCCTAAACCAGAATTTGAGCCACTTCAACTTGCTGATAGGATCAAGCACATCAGCCACAAAAAGAAACTCATTAATCTTTCGTTTTGGGTTTGTTATCTGAAGCTCACCCCAATAACTATCAAACTTGGATATCATCCTAAAAGCCCTGTCAGTGACAAAGAAGTCACTACTAGAACTCAAAGTATCTAACTCCTGGGTGATTTTTGATATTTGTACAAAATAATTTTGCGATGTCCACTTCATCGATCCCGAGAAGACCAAAATAGCATCATAGAATATCTCAAAAATTTGCACAAACACCTTAATCCTCTCCCAATCACTCTCAATAATCATATCACCAGACAACCACTTGAGCAACCCCGCTAAGCAAGTCTCATCATCAAATAAAGCTTTTAAAGCATCGCTATACTTATCTGAAGTGACAAGCATATCATAAGTGAATTCCACCTAGTAGGAAAATCCAACTTCACCATACCCTTGGGGTCCAGAAAATAGGTCTCAAAAGCACGCTTGAATGCTGCCTGCCTAGAAGGTGAAGACTTCACAAACTTACAAATAATGCGCACCTTCTTCACCGAATCATCTAACTCAGCCAATGCATCCTTAACCACTAGGTTAAGGATATGCGCACAACAATGCATATGCAAGTGATCATGGTTACGAATAATACCTCCACGTTGGTTTCCCAACGTCAGACGCTGCCTCTGTTGGAACAAACATCATTCGTCGAAGCGTTATCCATAGTGATCGTCAACAGCTTCCTAAGACCCCAATCATTCAACACATGTTCCAAATCATATGAAAGGGAATCTCCTAACGAGAAAGAGAATGCACAAAAGTTAATTCATAATACAGTAATCAAAATAAATATAATAATATAATTGCAAAAAATACCTGAGTGTCCATGAATCCTTGTGAAAGCTAGTATCCTCTTATGGAGGACTCATTTTGCATCAATGAAGTGGGATGTAATTGCCATATAGCCCATATTCTATATAAAAGTCGATGTATCGGTAGCCAGCCAGACACGAGATCCAATTCCAGTATCTTTTCCTTCAATTTAGCCTTCTCTTCCAAAAAAAGGGTCACACAACCATTGGCCATGGTCTGATGGGACGGGAGGTGAAACCTCGGCTACAATGCATGAGAATACTCACGAAATCCTTCCTTCTCCACAATTCGGAATAGCTGCTCATCAATTATGATCATTTTGGCGAGAGCACGCCGTATACCATTCTCAACGTACACTGCCAACCTCATCTCGCCCATAGTATCCTCTGTTCTCGTAGAAGCATCAAAACTCAGTGTAGTTTGTTGAGAATTTTGCATATTCAAATATGCTAAGTATGGAGCCCACTTGGCAGGTGGTTTGCCACTGTTGTAGACTTGTAGTACCTTTAGCATAACTATCACATCCCCACGGCGTATGAAAATGGTTGCGCATTGCAACTCTAGGAATAGAATCTGGAATCTTCGTCATGTGATTCCACACCCAAGATTTTTCACGTTTCGTGGTTGTTGACGCTTCTTCTTTTTTATTTGGATTCCTTCTTCACTTTCTAGCACTAGATGGGGCTTGTGAGGGGGTTGTTTGTTGTGGTTGTGAGGAGGACAAATTTTTTTTGCTCTGGGACGGTCTATACCGGACCGTCGTGAATTCTAATCCTGACCGTCCATTATTGAGCCGACGACCAGGATCAACAGCATTTAAAAATTAATTGATTCACTCCTGGCCGTCAGATCAACAAACGGACGGCCAAGATTAAAATTCGGGACATAATGACACTTGTCTGCGATTAGAAAATTTTCGGTGATGAGGGTGGTTCTTGTCGTTGTGATTGTACTTTTGGCTGTACATATAAAGGTGTATACCCAACATTACTCTTTTATTGAATATTTTTTAATATTTTAAATTTTAATTTTAATTTTTTTCTTAATTTATCAACATTTGAATGCTTCCATACTGTGTTCATCCGTCAAGGTGCTTTAATCAATTTTTTTGTCACGTTGCCTCTTTGATTTGATCCTTACATGCCAAAGTTCATAAATCTTTCGGTTGTTTGATGGCCATAATGGATCAGCAGTTGCAGTATACGCCAGGAAGAGTCACTTGAGCAATGTTTTAAGGTATTCTAAAAATGGATGAAAAAACTTAAAAAACTGTTTGACATAAGAGGTGTTCGCCACAATTGTTTTACACTGTCTGTCTTTATTTTTTTTTGGTAGGTAATTATAACACTTTCTGTCTTTATAATGTTAACTTCAAGTTTGGGTCGAAACATAGTCCTCCATGAAGGCAAGTATTTTTGTTGTCTTGAGGTACGACCTGCAATATTCTCGGTTTACTCTACTAATGTTTGTTGGTATTAATGTTTATTTCTTTGGTTCAATTGTTCATGGCATTTTCTTTAGAGAGATGATACATGTACATAACCATTTTGTACATAACCTGTACATAATGTTGTTTTGTGTAGTTTTTTTAAAAGTGAATGTCGTTTCATATAAGGGTAATTTTGTCATATCCAACAAAACGACATCTAACTTAAACAATTATAACACAAAACGAAATTATGTACAAGTTATGTACAAAATAATTATGTACATGTAACATTTCTTTTTCTTTATTCAATCTACATGCTCACTTCGGTGATTGATAGATATGTGGGAAATGGGTCCCTGTTCAATGCGTATCTGTGTTCCTTGGTTTCCTATGACATCTGAGTTGTATTCAACCATTTGTACTATAATGATTTTCGATACAGATGGATGCCACCAGTTTATGGTGACACTGATGCCCCTGTGGAATGATATATTAACGAGATAAATGTGTTGGAAATTTATCGTACTTCGTTAAACAAATCACAATGGATTAATATAAATAAGATTATGAGCCATAATCAATCACCATAGGCTTATAATTTTAATTAGGGTGACCCACCTTCCTAATAAAATTAATCCGCACACGCGCGCACCTACACACGAGACCCGAGTCCAGAGAAGTCGAGTTCATTTTCGAAGCTACCAAGAAATCTCATGCCATTGGAGAATTTTAGATGATAAGGGAATGTTGTAATACAAGGTTATCCTGATCTTCTCCTGATTTATGTACTACAAACTTCACAACACAAACATGGTTCACACTTTTGTGTTGTGTATGCTTATTCCCATGAATTTTGTACTATGTATGGAGCTCTCTGAACCATCCCCTGAAGTCATAGGCACATTTTTTTGGGAACCGTGCCACAGACATATTTTAATTTTTATTTGTTTTAAGTTTTTACGGTTTTATTACATTTGTAAGTGAAATTTTTTTCAAATTTTATGGAATTTCTATTTTTTTTTTAATTTTTACCAAATCCTAATTGTTTTTTTGTTTAATTTTTTATGGATTTGAAATCATTTTATCATTTTTATTGAACATTTATTAATGTTTTAATTTATAATTTTAATTTTTTTTATTTTTACGATATATTTCAGTAAGTTTATATTTTTTGGTAATTTCATTTTTTTTGTTGGTAATTTTTAGTAAGTTTATATTAATTTATGAAAATAGTAATAGATGATTTGGGTAAAACAGTCTTTTCCAGACATTTTACCTTAGCACACTCTCAATTCAGAAGAGTGAAATACACTCGGGGTAAATTATATTTTTCTCAAATCACAAGGTGGTAAATTGTATTTTTGAAACTACATGATAGTAAATCGAATTTTGCTCAAACCACAGGAGGTAAATTAGTTTTACTCTTGAAAACTGTTATGTTAGAGTTTGTTAAAGTGGGTTTGTCAAATTGTCCCACATCGGAAGTAGACGACAAGTCTGACTGGTTTATATAGGAAAAGTGGGGTAAGTCCAATTACCTTGGTACTAGGATTTTGAGGATGATACCCACATTCCTACTAAATTGGACAAGTGACCTTCGCGAAAATTCTATTTTGAAATGTAATCTCCTATTTTATTTTTGATTTACTTTTATTGTTCTTTTACTTAAAAGACATTAAAAGAAAAGGAAGAAAAAAAATAAAATACTAAACTGTCTTAAATACGTTTTAATCTAATCAATCGCCGGAAGACTTTTCACTAACCATCTCTGTCGAAAGAAAAACCATCCAAATTGAAGAAGACGCCCTTCAACTTCGACTCGACTCGACTCACCTTCAATATATCATGGGGTAGAACCATTGATGTTGTCAGATGCCGGATATGTCGAATCTCCGACCAAATGTCCGACGAGAGTTGTTCGAATACGCACATAGTCGACTCCTGTCGTTGGGTAAACCACGACTGTCGATAACATGGACAGTCGGGATTAACCCGCTCTTCTATACGGGGCCATGCACGATCTATG
>JAOYMZ010047890.1:0-14369 GCA_025802335.1 Pinguicula primuliflora | reverse complement strand
TAGAAAAAAGAAACTAAGAAAATTATAGAAGAATCGGAAAAATAATAACAAAACTATGCGTAATGATCAATATATAAATTTTTTCACTTTTGATCATCAAAATTAAAATATAAGACCAGCTTTGACATCATCGTGTCAAGACGATTTTAGAACAATTCCTAGTTTTTAGTTATGAATGTTTTGTCGTTAAAAAATAAAAATATAACCATTTGTGTTTAAAGTGTCATTTTTTGTTCTTCAAGTACCAAAATTATCTCTAAAAGTGTCATATTTTAGCATTCAAAAATTGTTAAAAATAAATAAATTTTCAGTAATTAGAACAAGACATTTTTATAGTTCAAGAAATTTTACCATTTTAATTAATATACTAACAAGGATTTTTAGTTTGAATTTTATTATTGGAAAATCTGCAAAACAAAAAATGGAATTGTAAGTTTAAATACAAAAAAATGGATAAAAGTGATGACAATCGGCTCCTATAATTTTTAAATCCAAAATTAATGTTAGCTAAAGAAATTCGAACCAGGGTTGCCTTCAGCAGACTTACGATTCCTACCAGGAGAGCTATCTTAATATATGTACATGAATGTGAATATTAACATTTTGTACCAAATTTAAGGGGGGGCACGTGCCCCCCCACGGGCCTTAATAGGTCCGCCTCTGATATGACATATTTTTTGGAATGAGAAATTAGAAGAGTGTGAAGGGAATGAAAGCAGTTTTGAGATGTTTTGAGGTAGTATTGGGTTTGAAGATAAATTTCAGAAAATGTGAGTTAATATGGAGGAGGGATTAGTTAAAGAAATTGTAGAGTTCATCAAGAAAATATGTGGTTACCTGTGATTACAAGATTGAGGAGGAAGGTCTGGTGTTGGAGATACAGAAATTTATCTATGGGTGGTAGATTTATGCTCATTCTATCTGTATTATCCTCTTTGCCTAATTATTATTTTTTCTATTTTCCTGGCTCTTAAGAAAGTCTTACATTAGTTAGAGTTTACTATTTGTGGGTAGTGAGGAATGAAGAACAAAGAGTGACATGGGAAAAAAATATGTCAACCTATTTATTGGGGATCCATAGGATGTAAGACACAAATAAGGCATCATTTGACAAATGGATAGGAAATATATTGGATGGGAAAGACATTTTATGGAAAAGGATTGTGAGAGGTGGAGAACAGTTTGTTGGAAGCAAAAGGGAGTTAGATATGGAGGGGGAGTGAAGAGGGAGCAAGTGAGATGGGATGGGAAGCTCTGAGTTGATAGTGTGCTGGAAGGGGATTCAGAAGGTAGAGATGGAGCAATGGATGAAAGAGCTGGTGGAGATAAAGTTGGGAGATGGAAAGGGGTGAAATTCTGGGAGGACATATGGGTGGAAGCGAGGGAGTTAAATATGTCATTCATCCAAAGAATTTTACCTTGGATAGGAATAAGGGTAGTAATGTTTCTGATCATGGATGTTGGGAATGGGAGTAATAGAGGTGGAAATATGATTGGAGACGCGAGTTGCATGAGTGGGTGAAGATTGATGTGGAGAGTTTGACAGAAATACTTTCTAATGTTTCATTTCAAGCACATAAGGCTAGATAAGCAAAGAAAGTGATTCTGTTTTTTTTTTGTGTGTGTGTGTGTGTGGGGTGGGGGAGGTAAGCAAACTTTATATTAATGAAAGAAATATTTACATGTACAAGTGTTGGTTGTAGGCGAAAATTATATATATCCTGCCAAGCATACCAACGGATCTCTAATCCAATCTGAAATAGAGTACACAAAATCCTTCCTAATGTTGCTTTTGATCCATAGCCATGTTGATATGTGAATTTTGCTAATAAGGATATCTGTATTAAAATCAGCATTGTTGAAATGCTTCTGGTTCCGAGCTAACCAGATGTTCAAAGTTGTAGCCAACAAAAAGATCATTTGTCCTATACTACTCCATGTGGCTAGGTTGCAAGAAAGTTCTCCAGGGCCATGTCGCCAGTTGCTGTGCGTTGCAGCCATATCCTCAGTCTATCTCACGGGTCTTTGGTAATCTCACAGCTTTCAAATAAGTGGATTTTTGTCTCAACTTCGTTGCAGCAGAGAGTACATAAGTTGTTGGTTTCTGCGTGAATAATTTTTCTATTCTGCAGGTTGAGCATTGTGGGCAGCCTCTTTCTTCTCAGCCTCCAATTGAATATGGAAATTTTCTTTGGTGTGAATTGATTCCACAGTAGCTCAGTTCCATTTCAGTTGTTGGCATGTCTTCGTTTGATCTACTTTATCTGAAGAAATGAGATGCAATCCTCGATACTTAGTGACCCGAAATACTTTGTTTACACCTCCATCCATCAACAACTAGCACTTGCAATGAAATATTTGATAGTGTATTATTTAACAACAACAATTCATGTTTTTCCCATTCAAATGGTTCTCGCCTCCATTCCCACACATTGTTCATCCATATCTTGTGTTGCGCTACACTTGCCTCTCTCAATCGATCTATTCACATAAGTCTCGCAAATCTCACCTTAAACAGATCGTTGCCAACTCTCAAGTCATCCCAAAACTTAATTTTTTCCTCATTTCCAATCTTTAAGAACATCATCTCCCTAAACCAATCTTCAGACATTATCTGTTCAACTTTTTTCCACCAGCAGGATCTCTTATCACCCCCTCCCTCCTGCTTCTTCCTTCTCCCCTCTTCTTGAATTCCCTCCACCGATACTTTGTAGTCTCCTAAAAACAACACCCCTTCCTTTTTAAAAAAGAGGAATGCTACATGTATATAATTTTTTGTACATAATTAAGTACACGTAATAAAACGGCGTCGTTTTGTTAAAAACACACACTTTTTTAAAAAAACGACATCATTTTATGGGGTGCATTTAATTATGTACAAAAAAATTAAGTACACCTAGCATTTTAATTTAAAAAAATATATAATTAATTAAATAATATAAAATATGAAAAAGAAAAGTATAACGTATGAGATTGGACTACCTTGTACATATACTAGCATAAGGAAAAAAAATGGTAGCAAAAGCTCAAGAAAAGAATTATAGAAAAAAAATCCTCAGAAAGAATGAAATATATTTAATGACCGCTACACAAAATTATTTTTTCACTTTTGACCGCCAAAAGAAAAATATAAAATTAATTATGTAATCCTTGAATCATCAAATCAAGATAATACTATAACTATTCAATGATCTTAGTTACAGCAGCTTGAAAATTATAAATCACAAAATTCAAACCTTAAGTGTTTAAAGTGCAATTTTTTTTTACTTGTGGTTGTCGAAATTAAAATATAATATCGATTTTGAATGTTTCATTCCGAAACAACTTTAGAACATGTCGCGATGTATATCAAGTTTAATACATTAAATTTTTGTTTATGTTTTGTATTATGGAAAAAATTATATTATTTGCATTTATTTAAAAATAAATAATAATTAATTATTTTTATATTACAATAATATTGTATAATAATATTTATTCCGGGTTTGCCAATTGGAAAATTTTCAAGTTTAGAATCTTACAACCAGATTAATGATATTAGGTCTAGAATTTTAATCCTGTTCATTCAAGTGTTGTAAATCAACAGTCACGATTACCATTCTGAACCTAACATCTTTATTTGGTTGTAAGATTCTGAAGCATAAAATTTCTGCTGCCACTTCGGCTATGACTTTTTATCAACAAATTTGATCAAAACACTTATATTTTACCAGAGCCCTGGTCAACTTGGAATTAGATCTTGACGGTAAAATTAGACCTGTGCACTCAAATACGGACCACTTGAAGATTCTAGCATAATTGACTATTTCATATCTATACTTATAGGGATATATAAAATGATAAGTGTTCAACTTTTTGGTTCAACTTTTTGGTTCAACTTTTTGATATCAATACCTTTTTGCTGTCAGAACAAAAAAGTAAAACCAATTTTGAAATTTTCTTATCGAATATGTATAGAAATTAGTCATAAACTATCATTTTAGCTCTCATAACACAACGTTTAAGGTTAGAGTTAAGTTTATTTTTCTTAAAATACTCATTTAATAGGGTTTTAGTTTTTTTGCGGCTAATTAAAATCTATGAACAATGCTGATATCATTTCAACACAAAAATTCCAAAACTGGTTTCACTTTTTTAATTCAACACCCAAAAGACCACAATATTAAAAAGTTGAACCAAAAAGTTGGACACTTATCATTATCCTATATATATATGGTGGCGGTTCCATTGTCATCTTCTTATACATCAATTTATACACTCTTTTTTAATTTCGGCCATTAGCATCGCCCGTTGACGGAATTGATCCCATCGTTAAAAACCTTCTACATAGAAGATCACACGTTCAAGTTTTGGTCCGGTTCCGGCGACTTTATCACCGTTTAATGGGGTTTCATATTTTCCCCTTTGGTTAAATAGTCCTAAATAGAGTTTTAAAAAATTCTGGCGACGAAATCGCCGGAACCGGACCAAAACTTGAACATGTGATCTTCTATGTATAAGGTTTCTAACGATGTGACTAATTCTGTCAACGGGCGATGCTAGTGGCCGGAATTAAAAAGGAGTATAAATTGATGTATAAGAAGATGACAACAGAACCACCCCTATATATATAGGTTAAATGCTCTTTACACCATCATTTAACTATATTTAACTATTTATTAGTACATAATTATAAACACACCCAGGAATACGAATACAGACTGTTGGCGTTGGAAAGCGGACTCCACTGGTTTATTCATGGTTTCCAGTGCCTATCAAGCAATCCAGTTTGATTCTTCTGATCCTGCAGATACAAATAGAAGCTACTTGAGGATAGCATGGGGAAAATTTGCACCAAGACAAGTCCAAACCTTCCCGTGGTGGGCAATCCAAGGTGGAGTTGCAACTATGGACAACTAGAGGAAGAATCTATCCTACACCTCTTCTGTCTATGTGATCATGCATAGGAAATTTGGGAAAGCTTAACTGACTGGCGGGGATAGCAATGCTTCCTGTTGACAGCTTGTTGAATCATTGGTATGCATTCGTCCAGTTATTCACCAGCAAGCAAGAGAAATCAGTGGCAAAGGCGATATGGCAAGCCACAGTTTGGTACATTTGGAAAGAGAAGAACATTGTCAGGTTTGATGCAGAGGGCATACAATACGTAAGTCAGACCATTAAACAGATGACATGGTACTAGCTCCAAGCATATGAAATGTCAAAAACAGCTTTCACGATGGACGACTGATTTCATTCTCCCCGTTTACTTTTAATCTAGATGTTATTGACTCATAGTTAATGTAGATACACAGATTAGTACATAAATTTTGTAATCTTTAGTCTGTAAACTTTAATTTTGTGGAATGCCATTCAATTACCCAAAAAAAAAAATTATAAACACACGTCCAAATCACACGCGAAATAAACATTTACAAGTTCGTTGATATCAAATCAACTGTTTACATACATAGCCTCAAAACACCCAGGTTGATATCAAATAAACTGTTATCATCGTCAAACTTCCATACATATTCCCAAAACACCCATACCCGAAGACATTTACTAGAAGGTTTTCAAGCGATTACACCTTGTTCCTTTTACCTGCCAGCCTCTCTCAAGATCTGGGTCAGCCTTTTCTTCTCATTATCGTCATCCCGCAGCTTCCGGACATACTCCAAAATCTCAGTTGCTGAACAACATTCATCAGGCAATTTATTAATACGTGCATGAAAAGGGTATTATTGAGTTACCAAGTGCACCAAAGAGTTGCATCTTGCAACTAATTATGTGGTTCGTTGCGTGCATCAAACTCAATGAGAAAGCATCAATTATCATGTATTCAATCAAAATTCTATTCATGCCATCGAACACATCAGTTTATCCAATATAGAGGGCCTCCGCATAATATATTCGTAGTACGAACCTATATAAGTCAAAAGATCTCTCATTTCCAAAAATAAAAGGGGAATGCTTAGAAGTTGAGCTCTCCTCTAGAAACGAACGAACTAAAATTCGGGAACGTTACCTTTACCTTTCAGCCTCTCTCAATGATAGCTCGGTCATCATTGTCTCCTGATCATCGAAATCGATGAGATTAGGTGTTCCACGCCTCTCTTTTCGCAGCTTCAGGACATCCTCCAGAAGCTCAGTTCCACCATCCATACTGAACAACATTCATCAGGACAATTTCTTAATAAATGCATGAAAATGGTATTATTGAGTTAACAAGTGAACGAAGGAGTGGTGCATCTTGCAATTGATTATGTGGTTCGTTGCGTGCATCATATTCAATGAGAAAGTATCAATTATCATGTTCTATCAAAATTCTATTAATCAGAGAGTTGTGGAGATGACCAACTTTTCCAGAAATAAAGGGGAATGCTTAGAAATTGAAAGCTCTCTCTAGAAACGAATGAAATCAAATTCGGTAACGTTACCTTCCCAGATTATATATCGCGGCAAGATTGCTGTTTATACCAAGAGTATCCTGATGAGACGGACCACACTCCAGTTCCAGTATTTCTTTAGCTTCCTTGAACAACTCCACAGCCTCAGCTATCTTGAACAACCGTACACAAGCCAAACCCATTTTATTCAATACCATCCCAAAGAAGGCAGACTTTATCTCACCATTGGCTCTTAGTCTTGTAACCACACTATCAAAGAAGCTCCTTGATTCAACATATCTTCCAACACTGTAGAACATCTCGCCGATATGTGCTTCAATTACAGCAACCTCATTTTCCTGTCCGTTGGCAATCATGGCCCTGCTTGCAAGTACAAGGTGCTCCAAGGCCGATTCATAATCTCCTCTAGCTTCACATATGCTAGCCATTAATTGACGATCAGCTGCTTCCTCTAGCGATGCTGGGGGGCTATGTACCCGGTGGATTTCGAGACTTTTCTTACACAAACGTTCAGCATCATCAAACTGCTGGGCTTCAACATGAACCTCAGACAAATATCTGTGAGTTTTAGTACAAAAAAAAATATCAGAAGCAGCCCAAGATAGAATTGTTGGAAAGAATCAAAATAAAAGGAAAGGAGAGATTTGTGATCAACACAAATCTCTCCATATCTCCCGGGATTTGATGTACCAAAATCCCGGGACTTACCATGTCATCTCTCGTCTATATATATTGTACCTTGTACATGATGAAAAACATAACAAAAAGGAAGAAAGAAAAGAAGGGCGCCTCATCCCCCACCGTGGAGTAGGGATTTCTCCCGAACCACGTAAAATCCTTGTGTTCTTATTCATATCAAATACAAACCATACAAAACAACAAGAATATCCGAGAAATTCGAATTTCACAGGTTTCTGGTACATCTTTTTTAATTTAAAAACAAATTAACAAATTCACGTTTAGTGTAGTGATAGTCTTCTTTCACGGACAGGCTGTGCAGATATCGTGGTGGTGATGGAAGAAGAATATTGCAGATAATTTATCCAAATACTCCCTTCTCATCTAAACTTCTTCCTTTTTCTCACATTTCTACCACTCCACATGTAATAAAAAATACTAGATCCCAAAAAATACATAGGAAGAGAACTATATTTCAGTTAAAATTTAGTCATGTCTTTTTATATAATATTGGCAGTGCTCTGTTACTATTTCTTTTGAACTCTCTATATCAAACAACACAAGAAACGCAACCACATTCACTAACTAAAATTGAACTGATGCAATGAATCACAAATTGGTCTCTTGGTAGCCGGCTACATTACATTCAGAATTTTATTTAACTTTACCCTGCATATTACAAAACAGGATATAGAAATGGCACGCACTATCATGAGCAAATCTAAACTTTCATTATTCGAAAGTTACTTCCGAGAACCGTAGAAATCTTAACATAGCAAAGCATAGAAAGCAGCAACATTTTACCTGCAGGCCTTTGCAATTTTTGGATCATTATCACCGAAAGAATCCATCAGTATTTTTACACCTTGTTTGTAGCATTCAATCCGACGATCCATCGGTCCCATCATCTGATACACATCCCCCATCTGCATATACCCAGTGGAGACAGCCAGCGCGTGCTCAGTACCGGCCGACACCTGCACGACCTTAACAGCCCTCTCTAAAACCGAAAGCCCCTCCTCGAACTTCCCCAAGTTACAATAAACCGACGCCACATAGTGCAAGCTCTCAGCTAATTCCAAGTTCGATTCGTCGTCGTCGACTGCCCATACGTGGACACATTTCGCGTCCCCCAAGGCGTCGTCCAGTGGGCCAAGATCTCCCGACCTAAACCCCAAGACGCAGTCCAGAGGGCCAAGATCTCCCGACAGAAACGCATCTCTAGCTAATTTTAGAAAGAATGGGCCAAGATCCGGGTTCTTGAGTGAGGTTACGTTAATGATTTTCTTCTTCACTGAACCGCCATCTGGGGAGGGATTGGCGCGTGAAGTGAACGGGGATGTGGGCGGTGGGCGGCGCAAGGCCGGTGAAGTGGATTTGTCAGGACAAAAGGTTAAGAACCGGGAGAGAAGCCGCCGGGACATAGAGTAACCCAGAATGAGGAGATGAGCTTCGTCTTCCTCCTTCAGGGGTTTAACGGGTTTTGACCATGAATAATTTATGCAGTGGTCCTATTATTAATAGGGTGATCAATGTTTGCAACAAACTTAGTGCCCTGACTTGTGAACTTCATTTAATATATTATAAATCTCATTTGATTTATTAAGAAATGGAAGATTTGATAATCAATATATAATGTCAAAAGTTCATCATATATACACCGATGTTGTTACGCAGTAAAAATATGTAATGACATTGGACAGGAGAGTGTAAAAGTATATGATTCAGCAGTCAAAGTCATTATCTGAGAGGGAGGGAGATGAAACATGTTAGTATCCACCTTCATTACTCCTGGGCGTGGCATCTCCATCTGAGGATGGAGATGACTCATACCCGAAGGTTCCTCCAGGAAATGCAGATGGAGTTGGCGATCTTGCAGAATGAGGTTCATTTCCCTCCAATGTCCTTCCACTTCTTCTTCCCATGCCCGCTGAGCAGCGGCGACCACCAGAGGATCAGGTTATGGTACCTCGTCTTTCTCTCCTCTTCTTCTTAATCATCATCAGCATTATCATGATCTTCGTCCTCCTCTTCGTCCTCCTCTTCTTTTTCCTCCTCCTTGTTCTTTTCTTCCTCCTCTTCCTCCTCATCCTCAGCATCTTCAGCATCCTCAAATTCCTCATCAGAATCACCAACATCACTTATCGTTGGACCACTCCTCCATCAAACTGCCAATCTCTGAAGCCTCGGAATAAATTTCAAAATTAAAGGCCTAAAACAAAGACCAACAAAGTAGAAAATAAGTGTTCAAAACAATTTCACTGCTTGTTTGTCTACAGGAATAAGTTTCTGTCTATTTAATAGATTAAAGATTCACCTGAGGTTCGTCCTTATCCACTGGCGGTGCAGGGAAGTTGTTTACCTCCGGTTCATCGTCCATATCGAATGAAGAAGAATTTTGGTACGAGCTAGGCATCTTGATTATGTGTTTTGTGAAGTTTTGCAGCAAAGGGCGCATATGAAGACGAAGACGCATAGGGAAAGGGCTAAAGAGTAATGAAATTTGAAAAATATATATGGTCGTGCTAATATCGACTGACGCTAGCAAGGGGCGCATATGAAGACAAAGAGACACATATAGAAACAGGCCAAAAGGCGGATGGTCGCGCAATTGACAAATTTCATTAGAGGGCAATAGACAAATTTCATTTGAAAAGACTCTGTTACTGCAACCCCCGTAACACTTATACGTGTAAAGAACGTATGGTAGCACGATACAATGCACAATTTCGAAACTCTTATACGTGTAAAGCACATATGGTCAGGCGATACACCACAGCGCACCATCTCATGTGCAGTGCACACATACACCAACATTGGTGTGTGTGGGACCCACCTACTGGTTAGTGAGAGAGGGTTTGGCGCTCTGCTTTTGAAAAGCTGTGAGCAAATATATTTTGGGGGTCGAGCTTAACTTTATTACTCTTTTGAGTTTATACGCAATAAAAGAGCCTCGACTACGGTGATAGGAACGAACGCACTATCCGAAATGTGTGTGAGCGAGTATCGTGGTGTTAGACTCGAGACTCTTTGCACGAATTTGAACTCAACTGAAAATCTTATATAGAAAATAAAAATTAATATAAAATACTCATATCAATCATTTATCCAATTATATAAAATAAAGTCAATAAATTACAAATATTGTAGTCAAAATGCTGATTTTTCCTTCCAATGTTGGGTAGCCCATTTAGATTTGAACCAAGAATATAGAGATTCATGTTCATGTCATTTTCATTCCAATTGTCGGACGTGTAGATGAAGCAAAATGAGATTCAGAAAATCTCGTAGATGACCTTAAGATTGCAAGAGAAGAAGTAAGTTTGTTGTGAGGCCTCAGAGACCTTAATATGGAAATTCTGTTCATGTCCTTTGCCTTCCAATGTTGAACCGCATAGATGAAGCAAACCGATATCAAGGTTATTCCCAATACTCAGTATGAGGTGATAACAACCAGAAGCTTCAAAGGATGAGACGACGATGGCCTACATGATCAACCTCATGATAGAGATTGCTAGAAGAGTTCTAGGTTCAAATCAGGAGAGAACAAAGTTCATTAGGGGTAACTCACTTTATCTCGGAAGGTATACCAGCACCACTTCACTGGTAAATATAGTGAGGGGGTGTAATTAGTATAAGACTACTGGTTTGTCTTTCGGGATAAAGATAACTGCACATAATAATATGGTGTGTCTTATTCTGGTGGAGACTGAATCAGAGAAGAAAGCGACGTCACAACCATGTTACAAATGGGTGAGGAGTAGGTTTCTTGTAATTGTTTTATCTATTTATAGAACAAGGAATTGGTCATAATTGTATTGTTGCAGCTGCTGTTTAACATCACAAGAATATGAACAGACTAGCTCTATTATTGAAAATATGCGACACACGCAGATTATGAAATGACTGCACGTGCAGTCTATGAATGACGCGCTGTTTAATGCAGATACTCATCCCAGGAAAATGCATTCGAAAACAAAATCGCTATGGTCTAGGGCCCGACAAAGGTATTCGGATTCAACACGAATTGTAGCGCAATGAAAATTCCTATATCCTAGGACCCGATTGAGGTATCTCTAGTTATCACGTATAGTCGCGCTCTTTTCATTATATGTTAGTAGAACAGTGGATGTTGTGATTAATAGAGCGTAGTTGGAGCACGAATGCATCTTCTGGTCTATACACGAATGCATCGTGGTTATGTCTACTGTAGTGTTCATTCCGACTTACCTATTCGGGATATTTAATTATGACTAAAATATAGACAAAACTCTAATTGCTCTAATTTCTACGCTAAGTGAGTATGAATGGACAAGCATGTGTGTCATTATATTAGTTTTTATTGGGTGCTCAGGCAATTGTGAGATTATAGACAATATTTTCAAGTAGATTGGAAACTTCGAGACTTCATTACATTCCTTCGTTAGAATTTTTTGTCTTGGATATAAATCAATCATACATTGTGCGTCAATGATTTAGATAGGAGTTACACTAAATTAAAAGTGTGTAAAAGTGATGAATTATATATCACAATTATGAATTTAAGAGTAATTAATGGATTGTGATTGTTTAGTATTATTTTTAGGGCTCGATTGTGTTATCCGGGTTTGCCACATAAAGTCGCGCTCGTGCTATCAGACGTGGATAGAACCACAGATGTTGTGTTTATATTATAGGATAGTTGGGGCACGAATGACTCGTCCGGGATAGCCACGATGGGTCACGGTTGTGATGATTATTGTATCTGTTTAATAGTTTAGGTTCCGAGTTCGTTAACCGAGTTTACCATGTATAACCGCGCTCGTACCGTCAAACGTGAATAGAACTACAAATGTTGTGCTTACAGGATAGTTGAAGAACAAATATTTCTTCCTGGATAACTATGATATTAATGGCTGTCAGACGTTCTCGATCTTACCAAGTGCTATGTTTGTTTAATAGTTTAGGGGCTGACTGCGTTATCCGAGTTTACCACGTACAGTCGTGCTCGTGCTGTCAGACGTCGATAGAACTACAGATGTTTTGTTTATATTATAAGATAGTTGGAGCATGAATCACTCATCTGGGATAACCACGATGGGTTATTGTGTTTGTTTAATAGTTCAGGTTCTGACTGCGTTATCCAAGTTTATCATGTATAGTCGCACTCGTACCATCAAACGTGAATAGAACCACAGATGTTGTGCTTACATGATAGTTGGAGAACGATTGTTTCTTCCTGGATAACCACGATATTAACGTCTGTCTTATTGATTGTTGTGTTTGTTACGACTATGCTATACAGTATATCTAAGTTTGACAAACATATATAACAAAACTCTTGTTGGTTATTTTGTGTTATTTTTGTAGGGTCTGATTGCCTTATCAGGGTTCACCATGTACAGTCACGCTTTTATCGTCAGATGTGAATAGAATCACGGATGTTGTATTTATTACAGGATAGTTGGAGCACGAATGAAAATTTCAGGATATCCACGATAGGTCGTGGTTTTGTCGATTGTTGTGTTTGTTTAATAGTTCAGGTCCCGACGGTGTTATCTGAGTTTACTACATATAGTGACGCGCGTACCGCCGGACGTGAATTGAACTACAGATGTTGTACTTATTACAGGATAGTTGGAGAATGAATGTCACTTTCGGGATAACTACGATAGGTTGCGGTCTTGTCGATTATTGTGGTTTAATAGTCTAGGTCCCGACGGCATTATCCGGGTTTACCACGTATAGTTGCGCACTACCGTCAGACATGAATTGAACCACAGATGTTGTGCTTATTACAGGATAGTTGGAGAACAAATGTCTCTTTCGGGATAACCACGATAGATCGCAGTCGTGTCGATTGCTTTGTTTGTTAAGACTATGCTATAATCGGATATAAAATATGGCTAAAATATATAACAAAATACTAATTACTCGAATTGCTATGTCAAAAAATACTACGCTAAGTGGACCACATATACTATAATTGAAGACAACCTCATCCTCTTGAACCATTCTTCATCGTGTTCTAGCTTGCAAGAATAATAATGTCGAATCAACAAGGACACAGTGTCTCCCTCACTCTCGCGCATGCCGACGTTGCATCCATCCCTACTCCCGCGTATGCCGACGTAGCATCCTCCCCTACTCCAATGTATGGCAACGTTCCATCCTCTCGTACTCCCGCGTGCGCTGATGTTGTTGCCTCTCCTACTATTGTGCAAGTTGACATTGCAGCCATCCTTACTACCGTACACGTGTAAGCTGACATCCCCACTCCATCTATAGTCGTCATTGCCTTGGATGAAGACGACGATGATGACGACGAAAAGGACGATGATGATGTGGATGACAATGATGAGGAGGATGACGACGAAGATGACGATTATGATGAAGTTGACGAAGAGGATGCTGAGGAGGAGGACGACAAAAATGAGAACTCTGATGAATGCGATGAAGACGTTGACGAGCTACCTATCGAATACTCTGACTCGTCCAATGATTCGTGGAGAGTGCGATCCCCGCACTCACGAATTTTAAGGAGTCTGGCACCATCACCACCGCCTATGCCGGAGTCATGGTAGCCAAGATTGGTAACAAACTTCTTGGTCGTAATTAGTCATTATACTTGTTTAAATCAAAAATACATTGTGGTACTTCATGCAGCGATTTATGATATTTCTTAGCCTTCTTCTATTCTTTGTCTCGATGGGAACAACATGGAGATCCATGCCCCGACATGATTACACGGCATATATACCCTTGTGGTATGTGGAGTCCGGCGAGAGAAGATTATATACCGTGATACAGGATAAATTGCTAGAGTAATATAGTCGGGAAACCCGACAAAAGTGTCAGGTGAAAGAATGCAGGCATTGTTAGAAGTATTTGTGTCATACCGGCTGTGAAACCTTAGTTGGACTAGTTTAAATCGGAATTGTGGGGAGAACCTATCATTTTGGGCTCAAGGTTTTAATGATGACATCCACATTCCTACTAAATTCACCCCACGCGCACCTGCACACACGAGACTCGAACCGATCGTAAACAGTCGGGCTCGCTTCTTCTTCATGGCTCTCGTGACCCGAGTATTGGGCCAGCCCAACTTCTTTCCCCTTTCTTCTGTATTCTATCATGGTATCGAAGCTAATAATGGTCTAACGACCGAAGAAATCTGACCTGTATACGCTTCCGCTAAACTAAAAAAATTCTTCGTTGTGGCATTCAAGTCCGACAGGGCTTACCCAGTCGGACTTGAGGGGAGGTGTTAGAAGTATTTGTCCCATACCGATTGTGAAACCTTAGTTGGACTAGTTTAAATAG
>JAOYMZ010047879.1:0-14370 GCA_025802335.1 Pinguicula primuliflora | reverse complement strand
ACTCCGTCTTTGAGCAACTCAATTGAAGACCTTTCACCTCCAATGTCACTCACCAACACTCCAACTTAGCATTGACTTCCTTCTTCGTCTCAGCCACTAAGACAATATCGTTCGCAAATAACATACACCATGGTACTTCATCTTGTAGATCTTGAGAGAGCACATCTATAATTACTGTGAAAAGAAATGGACTCAGTGCTGACCCTTGATGCAATTCTATATCCACTGAAAAATACTTTGTTTCTCACACTGGGGTCCACGCGCTAGTCTTCGCCCTCTCATACAGATCTTGTATAACTCTCACATACATCCATGAGAGCTTCTTGGTATCTAAACATTTCTAAATAACCTCTCGTGATATAATGTCATACGCCTTCTCTAGATCTATAAAGATCATATGAAGATTCCATTTACGTATCTGGTATTTTTCCATTAGTCGTTTGAGGATATGGATTGCTTCCATCATCGACCTCCCTAGCATAAAACTAAATTGGTTCTCCTTCACTTGCACTTCTCTCCGTAGTCTAAGTTCAATAACTCTCTCCCACAATTTTATAGTGTGACTTAGGAGTTTAATATCCCGATAATTGTCACATTGTTACACCTCCCCTTTATTCTTATAGAGTGGGACTACTACGCTACTTCGTCACTCCTCTTGCATCTTCCCCGTTGTCAGAATAATGTTAAAAAGAGTTGTTAGCCACTTAACTCCTACGTCTCCTAAACACTTCTATACTTCAATCGGTATGTTGCCCATCCCTATTGCTTTCGCACCTTCCATCTTACTAAGGGCTTCCTTTACCTCCTCTGTCGATATCTGTCTAATCACGCACTGATTTATGGGTCGGTGCACCTCCTGATCTCCTACACGACTACTATATTCACGTGTTTCGTTAAACAATTTACTAAAGTATTATTCTCACCGCTCTCTATCCATAATTATGGATGGTATTGGCTCGCCCAATCACCCATATAGATCTGTCCATGAGTAGAGACACGGGAGTAGTGTGTGGATGGATTCTGAGTTGTGTGATTAGTTCAATTTTGTCTCTCCCTCTCCAAACTAAATCTGATTTAATATTTTTGATATTTTCCAGATTGTTTTGACTTAAAAATACATCTTATTTCAAAATATTTTGACTTGAAAATAGAGAAAATGGGAGATACTGAGGGATGGCTGTCACTTTGAGGTAAGTCCTACCCGTCACGAACTCGGGGCGGGCATGAGTCCAGATGACCCGACCCATACCCACCTGACCACATCCATCAATACAAATTCTGTAAATAAAAAAATTTATAAGCATAAAATTTAAATAAAATAATTATAACTATTAACATAAAATTTGAGTTTTTTTTTGCTTACAAGGGTAGCACAAACCAAAGAGCAAATTACAACTTAACCCTGTTGAAAATAGACCCGGTCTCTAATCCGGGCTTGGACCTCGTGTGCGCAAATCTGTGTGTATGGACTAATATAATTAAGAAGGTTGTCAATCCTCAATCTCATTAAAATCATAAGCTTATGTTGATTGATTGTAGCTCACAATCCTATTTATATTAGCGAATTTGACTTGTTGCAATCGGTATGAGACAAATTCCCAACACTCCCCCTAAAGTCCAGCTAGGTAAACCCCGTTGGACTTGAACAACGATACAGATAATGCCCAATTGGGCCAACTCCCATTATGGCATAAATTGTTTTACAAATCAGATAAATAATTACAAAATACTAAGAATTTTTGAAAATTTTACTTACAAATCAATTGTCTTCGTTAACAAAATTCTTGGTTCTCCTATTGTACTGGTCTCAATCTCGGATGTAAGACAAGACTTTTACCATTTTCGGTGTTGCACCTTCTCCTATCGGTTGAGTTTGGCGGTGCTTGCCTACCAATCATTATCAAATTAGAGTTGTGTTTGGATGCCACTGGAAGAAGTACAGGAGCAATGCTTCTCTTGATAATGGGTTCTCATGGTTGAAGTGTCGATATTAGAATCGGCATTGTAAACTGTCGTACAATATTTGTATCTAGCTCACTCCTTCTTCGTGTCATCCTCCTCAATCTCAAAATTGTAATAATAGTGATCCCACATATCGGATTTGGTCTTTGGCTTCTAAAAAGATGAAGAAGATGAAGGACAATCCATAATGTATAGAATTGGAGAATAATATAGAAGAATAATGCAAATGGGAGAATAATAGAGAAGAATAACGCAAATTGAAGAATAATAGAGAAGAATGTGATGAATTGTTAAAATTTTTTAGGAGAAATAGATGGGATATTTGTAAGTTAAAAAATGAATAAAAAACAAAAACAAAAGTTGTAAAGAGCAACGGCTCTATACAATAAAAAAAAATTGTGTCTCTACAATGAAAGAGTCATAGGTGTTTGATTGGAGGAAAGAGCCAACTTTCCTTACAAAAAAAATAAAAAAAATAGAAGAGCACCGCGATTTGGCAATCCAAACACCGCGGTTCGGCGGTCCGATTTCAAACTGTCGGTTCTGGTCCAGACCGGACTGGGCCGACAATTTTGATCCATTTCCTTCAGCTCTAACTGGCTAGTGTATGAAATGAAACCAAAACTACGCAGAGATGAGAGGCGTGGAAAATTGCATAATGGAAACAGAAAACAATAATAAAAAAGCAGACAACAATGAAGTAATCTTCAATTGAAAGAAAATTGCTATGAAGCGCTTAACCTATTGTTACAGCGGGAGGAGAATGCGGTCGCGGAACCGTTGGTACGGAGAATTCGCGAGTGGCTGAAAGGGAGACCTGATGTGGTGTTGCAGTTCATCCCTAGGGCTGAGAACGGGTGGGCGGACCTTCTTGCTAAGGCCGCCTTAAGAAATCCAGATGGTGTTCCGCATTTCTCCTGCCAAGCAGATTTCTTCACGGATGAGGAGGCAGGGAGTTCAGCTCCCTTACCAGCCTTGTAGTTTTTGGTGTCACATAGGCAGAACACGCCAAATAACAGCTCTGATCTGCTCCTCCAGGAATCAGGCAATGCTGTTCTGAATGGACAGACTGTGGAAGGGCAGGGCGCAACCACAGTCAATGATCATGCGTCTACTGGCCATCTCTCTTGGAGCGGCATTTCTCCATGCATTTTCGCTTTTGATCCACCTTGAATTTTCGTTGTAGTCAATCATTTTGCTGGTTAAGCTCATATGTATTAAAAAGAAAAAAGAAAAAAAATTCAGTCACAAACAAACAACACAACCTCTTCATAAGCTGGTTAGTTAACAAACTAAACATCAAAGAGATGCCAAAATGATCGCCTACCTGTGCAAAGTATGGCTATTTAACGAATCCAGCTCGAGGAAAGAGAGGATGTGACATAGCATTGACTCTGGCAAATCACTCAACCGATCAATACTCTACTCAGTCTCAGATGCACATACGAACCCTCTACTCGATTTACTTGCTCCACAGTCCATTAAAGAGGTGGAGTGTGATCAAATGCAATTTTGGATACAAACTTCAAGAGAGTGTTAGTGGGTAATTACCTCAAACAGTCGGCGTGCAGAACAGAATGAGACGAAAAATAACTCTTGACCGCATTCCATAACCGATGAATCGATGAGAATGTAATGACAATTATCAAAGTTTCTTCCCTTGGAAGGTCCAACTTCGATCTTAGTTGATTGTCAGAGAGGAGAAAAGAATTCAGGTGGGGAATGGATTTGGAGAATGATGCAACGAAATGTAAGTGCAGATTCGGTGAGAAAACGAATTGTAAGCTATTGGGGAAAACACGTATGAACCCTAATTGAAGAAATAAGGAAGGGTCATATATGGGTTAATTTTTTTTTTTTTTTTGAGTAGTGCTATGGGTATCCCATTTGTAGACCATTTTTTTTAAACAAACATAGGTGTCACATGATTTGGTTAATATGATGTCTAATTAAATTCTTCATATATTAGCAACATCATGTGCCACCTAGGTGTGTTTATAAAAAAGGTCTACAAATGAGGTACCCATAGCATTATTTTTTTTTGTGCACATGGTTCGTTGCGCTTTTTTAAAAATGTCACTGCCGAACTTGACAAGTTCGAGAATAGAGTCCGGACTTACGAAATTCGGGAATTTTAGTCTGGATTTGCGAAAATCGGGAATTATAAATCCCGATCTTCGCAACGACGGGCGCGATTAAAACAACTAATGACGATAATTAGGATATCCCGGACTTCCCAAGTCAGCGCTTTTGGATTTAGGCTCTCGGTGTTCGGAAGTCCAGGTAATATTTGCATTATGATTTTTTATTAATTTTTTTAATATCCAAATAAATATTTGAAGTCAAACTAAAATTTTTAATTATATAAAAATCCCAATAGTAATTGGGGAGAATTTTCTTTACAGACCTCCGCATCAATGTCAGTTTCCATCATCCTTCCATGCCGCTCTTGTTCGCTTAAAATTCGTTTGCCTGGAAGATCCGTACAGGAAAGAGGAGGATTATTGGCTTCTAAGGGTGCATCATCCCTTTGTTGGGTTGGTTGGAGTAGCAAATCGAAGATGTAGATTTGAAGAAGGTGAAGATCCCCGTCTTCAGAAGGCAGGTAGCAGTTAATTTCATATTAAGAATCTTAATGACTACCGGTCTTCAAAAGATTTGAAAGACCGGTGGCTTTTATCGGTCTTCCAAAAACTGGTGCATGACATTTTCAAAAATAGGTCACTATTTTGTGGCACATACAAAAAATTTCCAGAGCACTGCTACGCATACTTAATGGTTTGTACATATTGTCATACATAATGTCGTTTGATGGTTTCCCTATTAAAATGTGTCGTCGTTTTGTAATTAATGGGTTTCCTAAATGACAATCAATTTTAAAAGCAACACAATCAAACGGCACTATGTATGGAGTATGTACACACAACATTAAGTACGCGTAGTGTTTTTCCTATAGATATTTCTACCAAAATTCTAGAATTAGTCTAGGATCATCGGGACCGTCCGTCCATCTTTTCTTTCATTTATTAGTGATGCTACGTATACAGCATTTATTTATACAGAATGCTGTATCATTGTCGTGGTCTCCGGGTTTTTTTATTGCTTTTAATTGAAAATAAATGCTATATTTTGTGTTATTCAAATTAAAATATTGAAAATAAATACCCCGTAGTGCATGGGTGAGGTAAGTAAGTATTTCAGTTATACTTGTTTCTCCCCTTTTATTATTCTATTATTTTTACTTTATTTTTATTTTTATTTTTATTTTTTTATTTGTATTTTATTTTACTTTTTTTTTTCTTTTCGAGCTGGGGTTTCCACGGAAACAATCTCTCCATTCTGTTATGGGATGAGGGTATGATTGCGTACATCCTACCCTCCCAGACTCTGCCTAAGGGCGGAATTTACTGGGTATGTTTGGTTTGGTTGGAAATTAAAATATTTAGTTGATTATAAAATATTTTCGATACGAGATTTTCGAATCTGGTAATAAATTCTAATTTTGTCGGCTTCGCTATCAAGAAAAACTAAATCTTATACATACAGACTTTAATTGCAGAATCATTAACCCAAAACAAACTATACATTTTGGATAATTGAAATCAAAGCATGTAACTTATCTCAAATTCCCTCAACGACATTACGTACAAAACAAAGCATGTAACCTATCTAGGAATGATCCCGATGGTAGATTTTAACTGTGGCATTTTCAAACGCAAAAAAAAACTTTAAATCCTATAGATATAATCTTTAAATATAAAACCCTAAACCTACACTAACTATTATCTTTCTGGAAGTCGAATCAAAATATGAGACCAATTTACTAATCATCCCTTCACGAGGATTCTGAAATTGAAGGCGGATCTAAAAAGACGGGCCACGGTCATGCTTGTCGTATATGATATACACGTCACAAAACACATATGTATAAAACATTTAGAACAATTAAACAAAAATTCAAATTCATTCTAAGGAATTCATTATCAACCTATTGGAGTCGCATATGTGAGTTCCGTGAACCTCAAAAGTGTAACCCGAAAGAAAATAATCAGCATGAAAGAAAAGAAAATTTGACATCTTACACCAGATGATTTTTTTGTAGGTAGGGTTACACCAGATGATTTATTGAGATTCGGTAAGTAATAATGTATATAAAAAAAGATAATCTTAAACTATGACAAAATAAAAAATTGGCGAAGCAATACCTCTTTTTTCCTGTATGAAATGCCATTTATCCCCTTGTATTATATATATTGATCGACTTACATCCCTGTACTTTCAAAAGTATCAATTTACCCTTTTGTACTTTCACAAAAAGAACCTCCACTGCATAAATATTTTTTTATTTTATTATTTATTTTACTAATAACCAAAAGACTGTCCAAACAAGCTCATCAAATAAATGCAATCAGTGCATAAATGCTCAGGTGCATCTTTATTTATTTATTGAGGTTGTGAACAGGAAAAAAAAGTGTTCAAAATGGCTTCAGATGTATTCAAAAGAAAAATGTTCATAACTAGGGAACCTTGGATTAGAGGATGCATAAAGTTGCAAATTTCAACAAACACCACGAGCAAACGTGGTTACAACCATGACAGTAAAGTTCAATCTTGCATGAAAACAGCAACATTCCACACACATATAGTGACATATTTGATTTATAGCTCGCTTAACGTGGAACCTCTTCGAAATGACTAATCGGATTGGTCTTCAAAATAAAAGGTATCATATTCATCGAACTCAATCCTGCATTGGGGAGATCCACGCTCAAGAGAAGAGATTCTGTCTTTCAAATTTTCCTGGTCAATGGTGGGTAAATGATTTGGAATCCCCACAGTCATATTCTTCAACACCTTCGCATTCTTCAAAAGATACCTCACCAGTCGAAAGGTATGATCATCAGCACTCACACGATGAACAAACACCGTTTCAAGATGGGATGATAAACAATCGAACACTTGAGGGGGGTCCTGCCAATGCCTACTTTTAATCTGATGAAGAATATGTATGGGAATCCAATCATCACAACAGAAAAGTAGAAGGAAACAAAAAAGAATAACTTCTTTAATCGAAAAGACAAACCTGATGCACAATAAGTTGTTTAAGATTGTCAGCCTTCTCGAGAAACTTGACCAGCAAACGGCAATCAGAACACATATAGTAAAATTCGATCAAATTGGGAAATTTACTAGTTAAAGCTTCAAACTTCGAGTCACTGAACTGGTAGGATAATACAAAAAAAATGAACTTTTAGAACAGCAATAGATAGTATAAAAGTCGCTGATACCACAAAATGCCAAGCATGCCAATGAAATTGAAATATAATTCACAAACCTCGCCATATCTGTAAGATACACTCAACGACTTGGCATTAGAGAAACCATTTAAGATATCAACAGGCCACGAGCATGCGTAGGTGTCATCTTTACTCAAACCAATTTCTGCTTCAATTAGTGTCGGAAGATACTTTACAACGAGCCACTCAAATTTCTCTTGGTCAATGACCAACTTCTCAAGGATTGGACAGCCAGAGAGAAGTCTGGGAAGAGTTTCATCATCCCCATGTATCATACGCTCGATAAAAAGCTTCTTAAGACTTGACATCGAAACTTTGCCATTCGGCGGGATGTACATAAAACAACCACGGAGTCTCAAATCAACAAGGGTTTCACACCGAAACAGGGATACAGGCAACTTGTTGCTACAAGCATCAGTAAGTGAATCCCATTCCCAACTCCAACAACAAATATCAATATTTTTCACTCCACGTGCAATTGCAATCGTAATCCATGAATCAATTTGAGAATCAGTGAAGTCGAGAAGATGGTAATGGAGATTAAAAGTATTCAGAACTTGAATATTCTGCATCAGCAGTAACCGGTTAACAACATCAGACCCACGGTTCCGTGCATAGGCAATGTCGAACCGGCCATGGCTATTACCACGCCGAATATTACATTTCAACAAAATGTCGTCGAATTGCCTGTCCAATAGATTCTCGCACATACTGGCATCAAACTTTAAAGTTGAGAAGTTTGTCCATAGATACCTCCATGGTCTTGCCAGAATGCTAGTCGCTACCGATTCCTTAATTGTGAGGAAAGAGAGGATGTGACATAGCATTGACTCGGGCAAATCACTCAACCGATCAAGACTCTGCTCGGTCTCAGATGCATTTACTAGCCTTCTACTCGATTTACTTCCTCCACGGTCCATTAAAGAGGTGGAGTGTGAACAAATGCAGTTTTGGATGCAAACTTCAAGATAGTATTAGTGAGTAATTTCCTCAAACAGTTGTCCTGCAAAGATTGTGTACCAAACAGTCGGCGTGCAAAGAGTGATATAATAAAGAATGAGACGAAAATTTACTCTTGATTGCATTCCATAACCGGTGAATCGAAGAGAATGTAATGACAATATCTTCGAAGGATTCTTCCCTTGAACAGGACCAGCTTCGATCTTGGTTGATTCTCAAAGAGAAGAAAAGATTTCAGGCGGGGTCTGGATTTGGAGAATGGTGCAGAAACCCTCTGTTATCCATCACGATTTAACGAAACGTAAGTGCAGATTTGGTGAGAAAACGAATTGCAAGCTATTGGGGGAAAACACGTATGAACCCTAATTGGAGAAATAAGGAGAAGGGTCATATGCAATTTGTACAAAATGTGAAGTAATACTCTGAAATAATATACATCTTCACAACGAAGTTGGGCGAATGGAATCAACCGATAGATGAAAGGAAAGATGCACGGACGGTCCAGATGATCCTAGACTAATTCTTGAGTTTGGTAGAAGTAACACCGACCCACTGATATTTTTTATTGCTTTTAACGGAAAATAAATGATATATTTTGGGTTATAGAAATCAAGGCGACGGTTCTCGTTTATATGCTTAACTCCGTACTCAATGCATACGTTCTACCGACTGTCGTCGAAATTAATTGCACCATTGGAAAGACCATGTGTTGCAGATCAAAATCCTATGTTTCGGTGATGTTCCGACGACTTTATCACCGTTTAATTTAGTTTCACATTTAATAGGGTTTTAGAAATTCCCGGCGCCGGGACCGAATCAAAACATGGGGCTTTTGATCTCCTATCCATTGTCTTTCCAATGGTACAATCAATTTCGACGACGGGTGATGGGAAGCGTGAGTTGAATACGGAATTGAGCACGAAAGAGTTGTGCACAGGAATCGCTCCCTAGAAATCAATATATTTAATCGGTTCAAAAATATTATCTATACAGGATTTCTGAATCCGGTGATAAATTTTAATTTTATCGGCTTCATCATCAAAAAAAAACTACACCTATACACATATAGATTTTAAGTGCGAAATCATTAACTACAAATAAACACATTTTGAATAATCAAAATCAAAGTATGTAACCTACCTAAGAATAAGCCTAGTGGTGAATTTTGATTTTGGCATTTTCTAATGCAAAAACCTCTTAAATCATATAAATATAGGTTTTAATTGTAAAATTCCAAACCCACAATAATAATTATCTTTTTGGAAGTCAAAATCAAAATGGACAATTAAAGGTCGGTTTTACGTAGAAGTACTATTACTTCTACTAGTACTTTTTAAAGTACTTCTTCTACTACTTCTTCTTATTTTTAGAACCTGTGCTGTTTTGCTCAAGTGCTTAAAAATAATCATTTAGATTTTTATTTTAATTATATATAACAAACTTAATATTAGATTACTAAAATAACCTTCATCTATGTAATTAAAATATATTAGGTAAGGTTAATTTAGTCATAAAAATATTTATATTTGAATATTATTACAAAAATGTCATGTTTATTTTTAAGTAAGAAAAAAAACATTCCATGAGGTGCTTATTTTTAAGAAGAGAGAGGTTGTAAAAAAAACACAAGCACTAGTACTTGTATTACGCAAAACACTCATTTTATTTTAAAATGTACTTATAAGTACAATTAGAATCAAAAATACCTCGCGCAAAATAGGCCTTAAGTAATGATTATTGAAAGAAAAGACAGAAGATTTACATGGTTCGATAATTGCTTACATTTACGGGAAGAGCTTTTCCTTATTCTCTTTTTCTTGTCTTTTTCATATGATGTGTTGAGTACAATATATAGATGACACGATGATATAGTAAGTCCGAGAATTTTGATACATCAAATCCCAAAAGATATGTGAGATATTTATGATTATCACAAATCTCTCCTTTCCTTATCTATAGATTTACAACAGTCCCCATCAAGTTGAGTGGTGGGAGGTCCAACACTCACCTTGCTCACGACCTCATAGAAAGAACGTCCTGAATTTGCTAAGGTAAGAATGTTAGCTAACTGATCTTCTGACCTTATGAACGATAAACAGATTACTCCTGCCTCAAGCTTTTCTTTAATGAAGTGTCTATCCACCTCCACATGTTTTGTCCTGTCACGTTGCACTTGATTCTCAGCAATTTGGACTGCAGCTTTATTATCACAATACAATGGACATGAATGTCCCGGGGAAAACCCCAACTCCGTCATCAACTTCGTTAGCCAAAGTATCTCAGTCACTCCTCTTGTTATATCTCGAAATTCGACCTCTGCACTCGATATGGCATCTACCTTCTGTTTCTTGCTCTTCCATATCACCAAGTTCCCACCAATAAGCATAAAGTACCCAGACGTGGATTTTCGATCCACCGGGTTAGTTGCCAATATGCATCAGTGTATGCTTCCATCCTTAGGTGTCCATTCCTCTTGAAGAGAATCCAAGTATCAGTGGTGCCCATCAAATACCTTACAATTCGCATGGCTGCCTCCCAATGGGCCCTTTGAGGGCAGTGCATGAACTGACTCACTATCCCCACAACATAGGCTATATAAGGTCTAGTATATGATAAATAAATCAGCTTACCCACAAGATGTTGGTACCTCTTCTTATCAGCAGCTTCGGCTCCCTCAATGATCTGAAGTCCATGATTTTGCATCATTGGAGGGTTAACTGGTTTACACTCCAGAAAGCCTGTTTCCACTAACAAGTCAACAATATATTTGCACTGGGAAATATAAATTCCATACTTTGATCTAAAAATTTCGATGCCAAGAAAATACTTCAACTACCCCAAATCTTTCATCTCAAACTTCTTGAATAAGTTCACCTTCAAGTTTCCAATCTCCTCCTCCTCATCCCCTATTATAACCGTATCATCCACATAGATTATAAGGCACGTCATACCCTGAGCCCTCTTCTTCAAGAACAGTGTGTGATCAGAATTGCTTTGATGATATCCATACCTCCTCATAGCCAGGGTAAATCGCCCAAACCGTGCCCTTGGGGACTGTTTGAGACCATAAAGTGCTTTCCTGAGTCTGCAAACCTCCCCTTGTCTAAAGAACTGTGAGAAACCCTGGGGACTCTCCATGTATACTCTTCTTCAAGGTCACCATGCAAGAATGCGTTCTTCACTTATCCCGCGTATAGTTTTTCTCCAAAGCATCCATCTTTACCTTCATGACTTCTATCCACTCAGGTATAGTCAAGGTCTCTTCAACGCTCCCAAGTAGCTCTTCGGTATATAGTGCCATAGAAAAAACTTTCGCAGCTGTTGTGTATCTCCCCTGAAATAAATTTGCTACAGGATATCTCTTCTGGCCAGGTACATGATCCACTGTATATCTCTTGGGCACAATACCCCTAGTGGACTGATCTAGGAGGACTCGTGTCGGCCTGCCAACCTCATCACTACTTGAATCATCATGAATGCGATAAGAATCTGCAATAACTGAATCAGGAGGTCTTACCATGATATCCGGAGAAATATTAGACACAACGGGGCCTCCAGGCTGTATCACAGGAGGAGTTTCGGGTTCGGTTGAGTCGAGTGGCATGGGAGGTGCTGCTGCGGGTGGCTCTTTCTGGAGTTCAAGAGGCGATAAGCTTATCCAGTCTAGTGGGTCATTCTGACTCTCCCCCTGACCCCTAGACTGTGATGGCTTACTAAAATAGAAGTCAGTTTCCACAAAATCACAATGCAACGTCCTATAGAGACGACGAGAGACAGGATCATTGCATCTATACCCCTTCTGATACACACCGTATCCCACAAAAACCCACTTCACGGAACAAGGATCAAGTTTTGTACGCATTCCTTTGGAAATGTGGACAAACACAGTACATCCAAACGCACGCGGAGTAATAGTCAAATAAGGAGGCACTTTTGTAAAGGAAGATAACACATGAAGAGGTGTTTTAAGATGCAAAACACGTGTAGGAAGTCTATTTGCCAAGTAAGTTGCCGTAGCTAAGGCTTCGGGCCAAAAAAGAGATGGAACCCCAGACTCAAGCATAATGGCCCTAGTTATCTCAAGAAAAAATCGGTTTTTTCTCTTTGCAATACCATTTTATTCGGGGGTATAAGGACATGTGGTTTTATGGATAAGTCCCCTCTCAGAACAAAAAGATTTCATTTTTTCATTGACAAACTCTCCCCCATTATCCGAACGAAGAATTTTGATAGTTTTCTCAAATTAAGTCGACGCGATTTAATAAAAAACAATGAACGACCTCATTTTTATTCCTCAAACAATAAACCCAACTACAACGAGTGTAATCGTCAATAAAAAATACAAAGTAACAAAATACACTACCCCCAACAATGGGGGCTGGGCCCCAAACATCAGAATGGATCAAGGAGAAAGGACTCTCAGTTAGGGAAATACTAGAGGTAAAAGAGGCTCTATGGGCCTTAGCACGAAAATACGAATCACATGAAATAGGAAAGCCAAATAAAGCAGGAAATTGTTCCTTTGAGATAATTGTCTGAAGGATGACCTAAGCATTGGTGACACAACCAACTTTTCTGGGACTTGGAGCTACGAACGGACAGTGTCTTTGACAGGTTCACTTCATCAACATAGTACAATCCAGCCCGTTCAGTGCCTTGACCAATAATCTCCTTCGTACGAATATCCTGCAATACACAAAATAAGGGATATATGATTATAGTGCAGTTCAACTATTTAGTCACATGACTAATAGACAATAACTTGTGAGAAAAGTCCGGAACAAATAAACAATTGGATAACTTGAGTGTCGGTGTTATCTCAATTGTTCCGGCACCCTGGATTGGCAATAACTCCCCATTGGTCGTCTGTATACTCCGCTTTCGGGGCCTCTGACTAACATATAAATCAATAATATCATATGTCACAATATCAGTAGCGCCACAATCAAAGATCCATTTCGAATTCTTTTCTGTCGATATACCAGCAAAAGAATTCATGCATTTTTACTGTGTCAGGGTGCGCAGACTATTGTGCGAACACCAGTGGGAGAAACAAAATATTTTCAGTGGATATAGGATTGCAGCAAGGATCAGTACTGAGCCCGTTTCTGTTCGCAGTGATTATGGATGTACTCTCTCAAGATCTACAAGATGAAGTACCATGGTGTATGTTGTTTACGGACGATATTGTCTTAGTGGCTGAGACGAAGGAGGAGACCAATGTTAAGTTAAACATTGAAGTCTAAGGGCCTCCGATTGATTTGATCTAAGACGGAGTATATGACATGCAATTTTGCCAATGAAACGAAGGAAAGTAGAATTGAAGTTATGATTGCAAACCAGACCTTCCAACAGAAAGATAGTTTCAAATATCTAGGGTTCATCTTACAAAAGGTTTATGTCAGCAATGGAGGTCGCGAAATCCTCTTCGTCCAATTGCTCGAGTTGACTCTGAATTTCTCTGCAGTCGTAAAAATTTACGATTACAAAATGGAGTTGCAAGAGAAACCAACTGATAGTCACAAATCTTTCAAACAAATATCTCATCATCAACCTCTAGAAGTTGGTATCAGGCCATTGAATATTTTTTGAACGCCATTGGATTTTATTCTTACTGTACCATATGAGCTTAAACTTACCTCAACGATTGGATTCTTTAGATTTTTTTGGGTCGCCCCTACCTGAATACTGATTTTCTCAATGTGCGTCGACAAGACCCAAACCATGGCTGCCTAGCTCCGCAAATCTGTCTCAATTTCTCCACCCTTCCCGCAAATCAGCTCCATGGGAATGGGTTCATCCAGAAACCCCATTCCCACAAATTCGCTGCCACTGTCGCTGCATTATCACCGCCCCAACCACACAGCACACAAGAATCACCCACTGCCATTCGAAAATACGACTCCCTAAAATCCCACCTAGGGTGCGTATTTCGAGAATAGAGAGAAAATCGTTGAATTTGAATCCATTTAAGATGTTAATTGGGTTGGGCGCAGCAGATGAATCAGGCAGGTAAAGTAAATAAATGGACACTAAGAATTTAAGGTGGTTCACCCTCAATCTTGGACTACGTCCACGGGACAAACTCTGAACAAATTCTTCCACTATAAAATAGTAGGTACAAGAGAGTCTTCTCTAGAACTTCTAGAGG
>JAOYMZ010047868.1:0-14372 GCA_025802335.1 Pinguicula primuliflora | reverse complement strand
AAAAGTTCAAGAAAAAGTAGTTGCTATGAAGAAGAAGATAAGTTAGGGGCATAGTGTCACTTAGATCTTGCATTCAAATTAGACACAAGAAGCATGTCCACATTTCATGTAATCCAAAGTGAGAGGCCATTATTTCTATCCAACTTCATCAAGAAAGGAGCCTCCACCTAAACACTATCCCCAAAAGAAGGAGTGTGATAAAGTTGACACTCAACTTGAGATAGTTGTAAGGCTTGTGTACTAGGATGTGTGGTAGAAAATGAAGAGCTTAGTCAGCCCCTAAACAAGCAATCATGGTTGAAGTGGACATATTAGAGGCGGCTAGGAGATATATATACTCATAGGATGAACATTGATGCATTTTGGCTCATTCCTTATGCTTTTGTGTAGTTGCTATCTTTTCTATGAGTTAGCTACACATTTCTATATTGATACCTTGTTCATTTGAGCCAAAGCTATCATGAAGAAGTATGGAGATCATGGAGATATTGAGTTAGATAGTCTCCAGGAAGCAATTAACCTTGGGAATCTAATTGGAGTTGAGATACAAGAAGAGCATGCATCCTTTCTCAACTGCTTTGACGTTGTGAGTTCATAAGGATTGTAGCTAGTTACGACTCAAAGGGGTGATCTACATAAGTTTTAATGAAGATATTAAGCCTCAATATACGTGGACTCGGAGCTGAGTATAAAAAGAAGGAAGTGGCAGACCTAATACGCAAACATGAAATTGATTTCTTGTGTCTTCAAGAAACTAAGATAGAGGCTATGGATAGGAGGATGTGTATGCGACTGTGGGGAGTTGATGATTTTGATTTTGTGTTCCAGCCTTCCAGAGGCCAATCTGGAGGTATATTGAGTAGCTGGAGGAAGGGAATATTTTCAATAACTAGTATATGGGAGTGTGATGGGAAAATGGGGGGAGCAGCAAGACCTATTACGGTTAACAAGTGTCTACTCCCCTTGCATATTTAATTGAAGAAGACATCAATGGGCTATGTTACTGGCCAGAATGCAAGAGCTGCATGTAGCTTTATGCTGTTACTGTGGGGACTTTAACTCAGTAAGGGACAACAGTGAAAGAAGGGGAGTGAGCTTAGGCTCTAACACTGAAAACCAGGAGTTCAACAATGTCATTGAGGAGGCAGAACTCAATGATCTGCCCCTCCAAATGAGAAACAACATATAGTTTCAGCCTGGTGGAACTAGTGCGAGTCGTCTGGACAGATTTCTACTCTATGAAGATTGGACTAGCAAATGGACAAATCTGATTCAAACAGCCTTAACTAGAAAATATTCAGACCATTGTTCAATCTTATTGACAGATATGAGAAATTGGGTCCTTAAACCTTTTCGTGTGATTTGACCATTGTTCAATCTTAATGGTTTCAGCATTCGAAATTTGAATCTTATGTCACAACTGGTTGGCAAATGACAGTAGAAGTTGGAACAACAGGCTTTGTCTACCAGCAACGAATGAGACAGTTGAGGCATATGCTAAAAATCTAGAATGCAGAGGTGTTTGGCAAACTGCCAAACTCAATAAAGCAGCAGGAAGGGGTTATTCAAAGTTTTGACACGCTGATGGAAAGTAGAGCTCTTTCAGATGAGGAAAGACTCGGTAAGAAGAAGGCTGAATTGGATTTGATTAAGCTGAGTAAGATGCAATCTAGTCTACTCTACCAAAAATCTAGAAGCAAATGGCTATCTAAAGGAGATGCAAATAGTAGTCATTTCCATGCTGCCTTAAGGAAAAATCGGTGGAGGAATGTTGTGCTTGGCATAATGATTGATGGTTGCAGGATTATGGATGTCATTCAAATCAAGAATTTTATCCATGAAAGCTTTAAAAGACATTATGCTGCTGAAATCATAACTAGACCTCGCACACAATGAAATCTAGAGAAAACACTAAGTGAGGCAGAAAGGGATGAGATGACACTACCATTTTTGGAGAGAGAAATATTACAAGCTGTGAAGTCTTGTGGGAAAAGGAAGAGTCATGGACCAGACGGTTTTAACTTTAAATTCATAAAGTTCTTCTGGCCTCTGCTAAAGGACATTGTGATACAATTCTTCAATGAATTCTGGAAAGACTCACGTTTGGTGAAAGGGCTCAATGCTACGTTTGTGGCCCTAGCACCCAAGAATACTAGTCCTAAACACATAACGGACTTCAGGCCCATATCTATGGTGACTAGTCTTTAAAAAATCCTATCCAAAGTCTTAGATGCATGCGTGAAAAAAGTATTGCCCGATCTGATGTCTAACAATCAAAGTGGTTTTGTGCCGCAGCGGTATATTTTGGACAGTGTGTTACTAACAAATGAAGTTTTGAATGAAGCAAAGCGGACTAAAAGGAGATGTGTTCTCTTTTTTTTGGGTAAGTGAGATGTGTTCTTTTTAAGGTAGACTTTGAGAAGGGTTTTGACAGTGTGGATTGGAGATACTTGTTCTCTATTATGACTGCTATGGGCATCCCTAACAAATGACTGTTATTGATACAAAGTTGTGTGACCTCAGCTTGAATGTCCATCACAATAAATGAAAGCCCCTGCGGGGAATTCCAATTACATAGAGGATTGAGGCACGGGAGTTCATTATCCCCTATGTTGTTTGCTATAGCTGCAGAGGGCTTGAATGTGTTCTTAACTCGAGCTATGAGGTGTGGAGAACTAAAGGGGTACGAGATAGGGAGGCAAAAAATTCAGCTCACTCATCAGCAATATGCTGTCGATACAATTATCTTTGGAAATGGTACGGTGGAAGATACTAGAACTATCAAAGGAGTATTGAGGATTTTTGAGGCTACATCAGGATTGAAGGTTAATTACAGTAAAAGTAAGCGATATGCTGTGAACCTGAGGCACTCGGAAATGATGGCACATGCAAGAATACTGCAATGTCGAACAAAGGCTGTCCCATTCAAATATTTGGGAGTCTCTGTGGGCTCTAATCCTAAAAATCTGGAGACATGTAGGTCGGTTCTAACAGCTATTGAAAGGTGACTTGTGGGATGGGAAAATAAATATATTTCTTATGGAGGGAGGATGGTCCTGCTGAAATCTATCCTAACAAGTCTACCTCTATTCTACTTCTCAATCTATAGGGCCCCAAATGCAGTATTAAGGAAGATCACGAGCCTCCTCAGGAACTTTTTGTGGGGGGTAAAGCTGGGAGGGGAAAGAAAAATTAATTGTGTGAGTTGGGAAGCTATTTGTTTCCTGCTGGATCGCAGGGGATTGGGAATTAATGACCTCAAGGCCTTTAACTTGGCGCTACTGCTAAGTGGGGAGCTAGAATGCTTTTGCTTGACACTGATCATTTGTGGATACGAGTATTGGACAGCCTATATGGTGACAGACTATATCCAGACATATGCTTACTCTTAGAATACACAATAACAGACATGCATTCACATGGTGCCAAGATATGAGAGAAAATGTTATCTCAGACTCTTGGTTCAGATAGCATATCTGTCGGATGGTAGGAATTGGGGACCAGACAATATTTTGGAGAGATAGTTGGCTTGGAGATCGTAGTTTTGAGGAAAGATTTCCGGAGTTGTATAATGCTATGGCCTGCGGGAGATAAGAATTGCACTATTGTAGAAAAGGGCATATACACTGATCATTGGAATTGGAGTTGGGTGTGGACGGGACAATGCAATGACACAGAGATTGAGCAGCTTGCTACCCTAATTACAGATCTATCACCCGTCACAACACCTACACAGGAACCTGATGAATGGTGGTGGAATGGATCTATGGAATTGAAGAAAGTTACTAGACAGTCGTGCAGGGACATTATGCATCAGAAGTGGACTGAGAACATGAATGAACATGGAGCACATAGAGCATGGAATAAGGGTGTACCCTCAAAAATTTGCTTTTTTACATGGCGACTCCTGCACCGTCGACTGCCCACTCTGTCCAACCTCCACTGTCATGGAGTCGCCCTAGCAGAGACTAATTGTATTCTCTGTATAGGAGAAGAACAGACTGAGGAGCATTTATTTATGGAATGTGCTACAACAAAAGCCCTATGGAATGCAGTGTACAATTGGCAACACATACCTGTGTCTGCGAACGCAATACTGTCAGCCCAGGATGGGGACAGCCTCCAAACCTATATGCAGCGAATGCAACCGCCTTGGAGGGCAGGCAATTGGAAGGCAATCTGGGAAATCACTTCCTGGTAGCTCTCGAAACAGAGAAATAGAATGATATTCCAGCAGTATACATGGAACGAAGAAGATATTGCTGAAAAGATAAGAATCCAGAATTGGCTTATCTTGCGATAGAGTAACTTTGTGCTTTCGGAGTACTCATTCGCAGAATGGAGTAGGGAACCACAATTCTGCTTAAGGAGAGGTGTATCTGTGATGGCGAATTGATCGGATCTGTAGGGAAAGGGGAGAATTTTTGACGTTCGGAGAAAACGAGCCACTGCATTTTCGTGTTTTGTTTCTGTTGGCAATGGAGATGTTTCTGTCGGCAAAGGGAGATAACACGAAGAAAAAATCGTGTTTTCTCTGATGAAAAGTTTGTAAGGTGTGTGGGCAAAATTATAAATAGCCCTTGTAATTATTCAGTATTAATAAAACAGATTTACCTACAAAAAAACCATGTTGGTAGATTATTTAAGAGTGTATAGGTCATTTATGGGATATTGTATAAGTATCATGAATGAGAACAATTTTCGCCCCAAATTCAATTTGGTATCGGAGCCCAAAATCTAACAAACCCTAACTCTCACTATCCATCCGTCGCTCTCCATCGTTCGCGGGTAGTCTCCACTGTTCGTCGGAAATCTCAGCCGCTGCCAGAACCCGCCACTGTACTCTTTGTGCGTCTCACTGCCGGAATCTGCGAGCGCATCCCCGTGAGCTCCTGACCGCCATGCACCCGGCGCCCCACCTGCGTGGCGGTCTTCACTCGTCATCACTAGAGTTCTCGTTGGCATAAGTCACGCGTATACAACCGCACATAAAACGGGTTACGAGGTGATGAGGGGTTTGGAATTAGAAAAGGAAAATTGACGGGAATTAGAAAAAAAATGACCGAATTTTGTAGAGATTATGGGAATCAGAAAAGAAAAATTGGTAGTGTGGGATGAGATTTCATACAGATCTTATTTTTGTGCTTTTCTTTATGGAAATTATTGACTGGAAGTTTTTGAGATGTTTATTGTTGAGTTGAATTGAATTTTGAAGAGGTTTTTTTCTTTGTGGATTGTAGTATTGATTGAGATGGTTGATGATGGGTGGTTGATTGTGATTTGAGGATTGTGATTATGATGTATTTAGTTGTCGATTGAAATTGAATTGAAAATTTGGGGTGTCTTGTTATTGACTTTTGTTGATCGTTGGTTGATTGATAATTATTGATGAATTGTGGAGTTGGGATGTAGATTTTTGGAGTTTGAATTGTGAAGTTGGAGTTACGAATTTGAGGTGAATTGTGGATTGAGTTGCGAATTGGATTGGAGTGTATTTTGTGGAGTATTGATTGGAGATTGTGATTTAGTGGATTATTGATTGAGGATTCAAAGGTAGATGTGTGGTCGTACAAGATTATACAAGATTCAAAATGAGGTCTTTAGAGATACACTAGGAGTCGCATCTATAAGTGTCAAACTGAGGGATGGAAGATTACGATAGTTTGAATATGTAAGCAAAAGAAGTTTGGACGAGCTAGTCAGGAGAGTCGAAGGGCAACGAGGGCGAGGAAACCTAAGAGGACATAGGATGAGCAGATTCGGTTAGATTTAGTAGGATTAAATCTCTCTGTGAACATGATCTCTGATAGGACGAATTGGAGATGTCGTATCATGGTTAAAGATGCATAAGACTATATAGAGTAGTTATTTGCTTATTGACATCTAAACATGACAGAAATAAGTGGGACATACTAGTTGATAGGTTGCATCTAATTGTATTTCATCTATTAAGAGTAGAATGCAGTTATTTAGTTTGTTCGTTATTTGTATAGGCATTTATTTATTTCGGTATTTCTGTAGTGCATGGTTAGAATAAGTAATTATTTTAGTTATATTTGTTTCTCCTTTTATTATTATTATTATTATGTTATTTATTACATTTTCTTTCGAGTTAGGGGTCTCCACGGAAACAATCTCCCTCGTCCTGTTGAGGGGCAGGGGTATGATTGCATACATCCTACCCTTCTCAGACCCTACCGAAGGGCAAGATTTACCGGGTATGTTTGGTTTGGTTTAGGATTCAAAGTTGATTGTTGAAACATGATGGAAATTAAAGAATTAGAAGCCTTGAACAAGGTAGATCCGGAAGTTCTGAAAATGTTTATTGGGCTTATGAAGCATGCTTGTGGGTATGGAGTTTCCTCTACATCTTCTGAGTTGTCGGTATTTCTGGCAGGTCCATAGGGAGAGATTCATCGTTGTTTTAACTGTGACTGACAAGGCCATTTGAGTAGGCTATGTCCTAAGCCACCTAGATTTCGCAAGGCATGAGGACGTGGAAAGTATAGAGGTCAAGGTTGTGGAGGTCATAGTGGTAGAGGAGGTCATGGTGGTCGAGGTGGTTTTCGTGCGCATACTGGAGGGCATCTCGCCCCCGATGATTCGGGCAGATATGCATACCATGCCTCATATACTTCTACTTCTCATGTATTGCCTTTTGTTTCCTCATCACACAGCCCTAGCTGGATAGTTAATTCGGGGCCTCGCATCATGTGACTGATATTTCTGAGAAGTTCTCTTCCTATACTTGATTATCTATACCAGAGAGCATTCATACTACTGATAGAACTACTCAACCTGTGGTTGGCAAGGGTATCAGTCTATTGTTTCCTCATACGCACTAATTCTTTGACTCTATCAGATATTTTACATGCTCCCTCCTTTCTAGTGAACCTCTTATCTATTAGTGCTATTATTCTTCAACTGAACTATGTTGGCTCCTTTGATATTCCTAAAGTGATCTTTCGGGAGAAGGGGACGAGACATTATCTGGGGACTGGGACATGGAATAAAGGCATGCGGTATCTGGACCAGGACGGCATAGACTTCGCTCTTTAGTCTATTATTGCTTGTTCTGGTTGTCGTTTTGTAGAGGATTTGTTGAGGCTTTATCATAGGCGACTTGGTCATCCTTCATTTAGTGTTTTGAGTCGCTTGTACCCATCCCTGTCAGGGCAAACGAATAAAGAAAAACTGGTATGTGATGCCTGTGAGTTTGACAATCATACGAGGAGCTCCTATGGTAGTACTGGTAGTAGAAGCTTGTCTGTTTTTTATGTGATCCATTCTGATGTCTGAGGAACCTGCCCCACAGTTGTAGTGCATGATTTTCGGTATTTTGTGTCCTTCGTTAACTGTTTCTCTCGTGTGACATGTATTTATTTGATGAAAAGTAAGAGTGAAGTTTTTTGCTTGTTTTAGGGAGTTTCACATGAATGTTCGAACTCAGTTTGGTGCAGTCATGAAAGTTTTGCGCTCTGATAATGGTACTTATTATATCAATCTTGCTTTTGGTGAGTATATATCCTCTCAGGGTATCATTCATCAGATTACATGCCCATACACACCAGAACAGAATAGGATGGCTGAACGAAAGAACCGACATCTTCTTGAGGTTGTCGGAGTATGATGAATTTGGTGAACGTTCCTAAGTACGTATGGGGATATGTTGTTTTGACTGTTGTCCAGTTGATTAATCGGGTGCCTTCTCGTGTGTTAAACTGAATGTCTACCTTTGAGGTACTGACTGGTCAAAGGGGAGAGGTTATTCCTTTGTGGATTTTTGATTGTATGTATTTTATCCAAGACTGCCGACCATCTGTCGGTTTGTTGGATTCTCGGACTTTGAAGTGTGTATTTGTGGGATATTCTGTCACTCAAAAGGGATATGTATGATGGGGTACTGCACAAAGGTGACTAATTGTGAGTAAGGACGTTACATTTTGGGAGCATGAGCCTTATTTTACTGAGATGACATCTCCCTTCTGTGAGCTATCGTATGTGCGGTGTAGCGTGGAGAGTGGTCCTGGGTGTGAGTGGTGTGGCTCAGTATGGGAGTATTGTGAGTGTGGGTCTTATACCCTGTCCTATTGTGTCACATGGAGTTGATGAACCTGAGAGCTCTCATAAGATTGGTGAGACTAAGGTCCAGGGGGAGGATAGAGCGTTGTTTCAAGATCTATCTGGGTTTGAGACCAAGGTCAAAGTGGGTAAGGTGCTTTGACTCAAGAAATATCTCTATGGACTGAAACCATCTCCCCCAGCATGGTTTGACAGGTTTCGAAGAGCTATGACAGGCATGGACTATTGACAGGTTAATGCCGATCATACCATATTTTTCAGACATCATAGGGGTCATATCAACATTCTGACAGTATATGTGGATGATATGGTCATCACGGGTGGCGATGAGAGTGAGATTGCTCAGCTGAAGGAGAAGTTGGAAAGAGAGTTTGGAGTGAAGGATTTAGGACCACTTCAATACTTACTTAAATACATGGAGTGAACGAGATAGTTCTATCACAGGAGAAGTATACATTAGACCTCCCTACTGATACTGGAATGCTGGGATGTAAGCCAGTAATCACACCTATTGACCAGAAGATCAAGTTGAGAGCAAATGGAGGAGAACCAGTTGCTCGGGAGAGATATCAGAGTGCGGTGGGCAGATTGATCTATCTGACTCACACTGACTTGATATATCATTTGTTGTGAGTGTGGTGAGTCACTATATGCATGATCCTAGGAAGGATCATATGGATGCTATTTAATATATTCTGATGTACCTAAAGAGTGTACCCGGCAATGGACTGATTTTCAAGAAGAGTGGTCACTTTGACATTGAGGATTTCTTTGATGCTGATTGGGCGAGTTGTGCTGATGATAGGAGATCGACCTCAGGGTATTGCATGTTTGTAGGAGGGAATCTGATCTCATGGAAGAGTAATAAACAACAGGTGGTTGTAAAATCGACAGTTGAGGCAGAGTATCGAGCAATGACTTTGGGAGTTGCTGAGATGTTATGGTTGAAGTTGTTGTTGTCAGAGCTGAAGTTGGAGCAAGGGAACAAGATAAAGTTGTGGTGTGACAGTCGGGCTACAATTAGAATCGCCAACAATCTTGTTCAGCATGATAGAACCAAACATTTGAAGATCGATAAGTTCTTCATCAAAGAGAAGATATATAGTCGATTGTTGGAGGTGAGATACGTGATCTCAAAGAGCAAGTAGCTGACGGTCTTACCCAAGGACTTACCTCTATTGATTTGTCCCAATTATGTAATAAGATGAGCTTATTTGATATCTTTCACCCATCTTGAGGGGAGTGTTGGTAGATTATATAAGGGTATTTAGTTCATTTCTCGGATATTGTATAAGCATCACTTTTGTCATGAATTGGAACATTTTTTCGCCCCAAATCCAGTTAGCCAAACAACATTAGAATGAGAGGTGGCAAACAGAATGCTTCACTCTTCATTTTCTTTCTATTTCCCAATACTTTGCCCAATTTTAGCTCATTGATTAGCATTTTCAAATTATTTTTCATGTACTCACAAAAGTCAATATGTAGTTGAGGGCATTTATGCAAAAAAAAATGCCAAGATAATTAGAACGGCGGAGAATACAATGATTTAAATGAAAAATAGCACTAAAGTATTGAACTTGACCACTCCACTCCCTGTAGGCTCCCCCGATATGTATAGTTCAGGGGCATTTATGCAACTGACAATGAACAATCATAGTATCACTCTCGACTCTCTCTATATGAATCTTATTTCATATTAGCATCCACACTACTGAATTCATCAGATGACAACCATGTTAAGAAAGATAGTTGATAACAAGGTCCTGAGTGCAGCCAGCTTATACATGTTTGCTGTTGTTCTGGTCATATTGTTACCGTTTATGTTCATCATCAAAATAGTGTACAGTATATTTAGACACAGAAGAAAAGAAAGTAACATGAGAGGAAAAGTTGTTCTCATCACAGGTGCTTCATCAGGAATTGGAGAAGTAATGCAATCTTCTTCTTTCCAACTTTGCTTTCTCTATCTTATTTTCTTTCCAGTGTGCCCAAACTAATTTTTCTTCTTCTAAGTTCTTCTTGACTTCATGTTTCTCAGCATGTGGCCTATGAATATGCAAAAAGAAAAGCTTCTCTCGCAATTGTTGCGAGGAGGGAGGATCGTTTGCTGAAGATTGCAGAGAAAGCACGCAAACTGGGATCTCCCGATGTGATCGTCATCTGCGCTGATGTTACAAATTTTAATGATTGTCGAAAGTTTGTTGATCAAACAGTTCATCACTTTGGACGATGTAAGTTCACTCATCTTCAAATGTCTTGATACTATGCTTTCGTTATTCTTTACATCTGATCATAAATACGCTCTTCCAGTGGACCATCTGGTGAACAATGCGGGTTTTGCCACCGTCTTCACTGTTCATTCAGTAGTGGAAATCACAAAATTTTCCCCAATCATGGTAAATTCACAATAATGTAATTATTTATTTATTTTCGTGTTCCACAATTGTTTTACCATGACAATTTTTTTTTTTCCAATTTCAAGGATACTAATTTCTGGGGATCCGTCTATCCAACTTACTTTGCAATTCCACATCTCAAAAAGACCAAAGGAAAAATAGTGGTGAATGCATCTGCCGCAGGGCATATTAGCGTACATGCTCTTGCTTTCTACTGTGTAAGTTTCGTGAATTTATATGAAATACTACTATATTTCGTTATATCCATGCACTACTTATATTGTTTGTTTTTTGTGCCGTTATATAGGCAAGCAAGTCTGCATTAATGAGTTTTTACGAATCCATCAGATCTGAGTTGGCTCCTGAAATCACCTTAACAATGGTTACGTTAGGATTTGTTGAAACAGAAATGACATTGGGAAAGTTGATGAACAAGAATGGAGTGATGCAAGATAACCACGAAATCCCAAAGGTAACTAGCAATCCATAGATTTTCAAAAGAAGTAAAAGCATAATATTGATTTAAGGGTGAAATTTGAATGTTAGTAAATAGCGCTTGAAAAGAGTGCACGCAATACCACTCTTTTTGAATTGCGGACACCCAATTGGTTATAAGTGTGTCACACCACACAATGTCAACTGACATGCTAACACACGACTTTTCGTGCACGAATAGTCATGTACTATATCATTCGTCAAATTTTGAATCATTTAAGAGTAATGCTACAAGTACCTTCTTTTGGGACCCTATTTTTAAACTTCATTACGTGGTAAGGATCACAACCACATTTTTTATGGGTTTAAAAATGAGGTTTAAAAAGAAGGTACAAGTAGCATTATTCATCATTTAATGCATGCACTTCTAATTACCTATTTCGTAGGTGATCACGTTAACGATGATGAGCCCCGAGCCAACGGCCAAGACCATTGTAGATGGAGCATGCAGGGGACATCGATACATAATAGAGCCTCAAGTGTATCTAATCATTATTATCATAAACTTCATCTTTCCGGAACTTACGCAGTGGCTGTTTTCCACTGCGTTCAAGTTTAACGAGTAGAGGGAAAAAAAATGGAATTGAATATTGAAGGTCATTTCGCTTAAGAAAATGTGCCAAACATTGAGAATAAGTGGTAAATTGATTGATGATGATAGCGTACCACAATTTTATTGGCATCCTACGAGAATGGTTATTTTTTCAGTCACTTATCTTTCCAAAATGTAGAAGAGCATATTATCTGTGGTGCAAGTCCATTGAAATTTTTAGCAAAATATACCTTGAATTGTATTATGAATAAAAGTAACACCAATCTTAGTAACTACAATATATATTCTAACGATTTTTCGCATCTCATGTCGCAGATTGTTTTAATTCGTTGACTTAGTGGGTGTTTACAGGAGCTTTTAACTTTTCCACAGCAAAAGCAGTTTTTTGGGTGTTTGATTATTGAACTTTTACTTCTGCAAAAAAAAAAAAAAACTTTTACTTCGGCTAGTCTGCAAAAAAGTTTTAAAAAAAAAACAAAAGTCAAAAGTTAGGTTGGGATGGCTTTTGAATAACTTTTCGCGGTGACAATTTTGAAATTAACTCGAACTTCAAATATGACATAATTATCCCTGTCCACAAACACATAACTCAAAAATATGATATAATTACCCAGAAGTTGGTTTCAACAAAATATTTGCAAACACTACAATTTTAACTTTTTCAATGACAGTTTTTTTTGCAAACACATACAAACTTCTGTACAAAGTTCTTTTTTATAACTTTCTCAATTCAAAAGTCCTTCTGCAAAAGTATAAGCTCTTACAAACACACTCTTAGTATGTGTTTGCAAATGCTTCTACTTTGGCAAAGCATTTTTCAATGGAAAAAATTTAAAAAAAGTGATTTGTAAAAAAATGATGTGTGTTTACAAAAATTGTGGTGCTACAGAAAAAATTCTAAAGTAATCTTTGCAATTGAAAATAGTTTTTCACAGAAAAGTTCAATCAATTTGACCCTTAAATCTTGGTTAATTTTTTTTTCTGTCACAAAATCATCGCGCCTTTTTTAATTTGTCATGACCCAGACTTGGGAAGTCTGAGAACTGGGCCGGGACTTGCGAAGTCCGGGAATTAGCTCTCGGACTTGCGAAGAACGGGAATTTTAAATCTCGTTCTTCGCATCAACGGACGTTATTAAAATGACTAATGACGGTAATTAGGATATCCCGGACTCCAGGATTCTTGATTATATTCTGGTCCCCAATTTCTTCACTTCCTGTCATTTTTCGCCGTTGTCTCTCGTTTTGTCACAGTCGACGCTCAAATCCCGGACTTCTGAAGGCCGTCGCCGCCGCCGCCCATCACCAACGCATCATCAATTTTGACAGAATCGTAAGGTAATCGATTAGGGTTTCATTTTTCGAAATTAGGGTTCCAAAGGTTGTTTTTTTATTATGAAATTGGTGTTTTAATTAAGGGTTTGTGATTATGAATTTGCAAAAATAGTTATGAATTATTCCAAATTGTTATTGAATTTTTATTAATTATTAGGAATTGTTATAGATTATTTTGAATTGTTATTGGAATTATTAATAAATGTTATGAATTATTAAGAATTGTTATGAATTATTAAAAATTGTTATGGAATATTAGAAATTGTTAGTGAATTGTTATGAATTATTTTGACTTGTTATTGATTTTTTATGAATTATTAGAAATTGTTATTTGAATTGATATGGAATATTAGAAGTTGTTAGTGAATTGTTATGAATTATTTTGACTTGTTATTGATTTTTTTATGAATTATTAGGAATTGTTATGAATGATTAGGAATTTTTATGCATTATTAAGAATTGTTTTGAATTGATATGAATTGTTATGGAATATTAGGAATTGTTAGTGAATTGTTATGTATTATTTTGAATAGTTATTGATTTTGTATGAATTATTAGTAATTGTTATGAATTATTAGGAATTGTTATTTGAATTGATATGAATTGTTATGGAATATTAGAAATTATTGCTGAATGGTTACGAATTATTTTGAATTGTTATTGATTTTTTTATGAATTATTAGTAATTATTATGAATTATTAGAAATTGTTATTTGAATTGATATGAATTGTTATGGAATATTAGAAATTATTACTGAACGGTTACGAATTATTTTGAATTGTTATTGATTTTTTATGAATTATTAGGAATTGTTATTTAATTATTATGCATTATTAAGAAATGTTATGAATTGATATGTATTGTTATGGAATATTAGAAATTGTTAGTGAATTATTATGAATTATTGTTCTATTTTATAGCATGAGTTCGTATCAAAGTCAGAGAATAGATTTGTACAAACCGGTTTGAGAGGACGTGTTATGGGATTTGAGCACACATCGCAGTTCAAAAGTTTTGGAGCAGAAAGTTCCGATAGATAAAGTGATGAAAACACACCATCCGGATTTGCATATACGCAAGCTAGAGTTGCATTGTCGTGTGAAACAATACATATTTGTTGTTGGGATGTGGGGCGCTTATCTCGTCATAGATATACGGGAGGATCACCATTTTATTACGGTGCTGGTTGAGATTTGACATCCAGCCACACATACATTCTGGTTACCGTTTGTGGAGTGTTCGATAACTCTCCACGATGTTTCGATGTTGTGGGAGATTCCTATTGATGGACCCCCTTCGTTCTGATGCTGCGGGGATGCACACTAGATGATGCAGGAATCTAGAGCGTATTTGGAACGGTAGCTTGACTTGGACTTTCCTGCAGAGGCCTTCTTTCAGTCCAGACTCAGGATATCCTGTCTTGGGAGCCACTTGAAAGCTCATCCGATCTCTGACAGGAGCACCGACGAGGAGGTGCAATGCTATGCCCGCGGAGTACTTGCACTTAT
>JAOYMZ010047857.1:0-14372 GCA_025802335.1 Pinguicula primuliflora | reverse complement strand
AAGAATTTTGCAAGTTTAGTCTATCATTTAAATGTCATTAAGAATTTTGTATGTTAAATAACTAATCTTTTATTTTGTAGGGATGAATTAGGGACAAAGTGTTGGGACATGTAGCATTATTCTTTTTAAAATTGTCTAGATGCCAAACCGGTAGATTTTTTTTTTAAAAAAAAAGAGTGATGTTACCTTTCTGACGTCACTACTACTAAAACGGTGTCGAAACCATATCAAGTCACATCTTTTATCGAAGCATACGACGCGCTGATAATTATGATAGCATCCATTACGATGAACGATAAATGATTCATCGTGTAAATTCAATATTAAAAACAGTAAGATGGAGAAACTATTTTAATAAAATGATCAAAAACTATGAAAAATAAAAAGAAAAAAGAAAAGAAAAAGAAAGAATAAGATTTGAAAGAGGGTCGAATAGTTTATTACACCCAATAGGAGAAAAACACCTCACTTACCGAAAGCTACATGTCGTTTTGGCTCAAAAACTTGCGTCCGGTGCAGCGCCTTAATAATATAGATATAATCCATATTTGTATGCTACAGGCCATTTCATTCATATTCTTGTATAGATACCGTCGTTGGTGATTAGGCTAAAATTCTCTTGAAGACCCATGTTTCGTGAGAAATTTTATAGTCTAGAATCTTATATATAGATTAATGATGTTAGGTTTAATTCACAATACTTAAATAGTCAGAATTAAAATTATGAACCTAACATCATTACAAAATTTGTGCATCTTTGGCCCTACTTCACTAACTCTCTCTCCACGTTCTACCTCTCATCTCAAGACACATTCCTTGTGTTTTTGTTTTTATATTATTTTATTATATGTTAATTTAAATTTTGATTCTCTTTCTTATTATTTTTAAAATTAAATTTATTAAAAAAATTGCTCACCGTTCACTAAAATGGACGTTATCATAATTATCAAGGCATCGTGTAGTTCGATTAGAGATGTCACTTGAAATGATTTCAACATACTTTATTAAAAATGACAATTAATATTATGATAACTTTGCCGCCGAAAAACTAAAATCCTACCTGATGAACTCAAAACTCTAAAAACTCTAAATGTTAAACTTTATTTAACGACAATTAATATTATGGCGGCAAATGATTAATCCTAAATGCTAATATTTATTTTAAAATGATAATTAATATTACGGCGGCTTCACTGCCGAAAAACTAAAACCCTAAATGATTAACCTTAACTCAATTAATCCTAAATGCTAAACTTTATTTTCAAAATGATAATTAATATTACGGCGGTTTCGCCATCGAAAAACTAAACTTCTAAATGATAAACCCAAACTCTATAAACCCTAATTGCTAAACTTTATTTAAAGACGACAATTAATATTATAGTGACTTCATCGCCGAAAAACTAAAATCTTAAATGATGAATCCAAAAACTATAAATACTAAATACTAAACTTTATTTAAAAATAACAATTCAAATTGCGGAGCCTTCGTTACCGAAAAAACTAAAAATCCTAAAAACTATAAATACTAAATTTTATTAAATCCTTAACGCTATTAAAATATATTATTTAGTAATATTAATTTTAATTTTTATGTATTGCAATTAAATCTCACCATTTTCTAACTACTATTATATTATTTAATATTATTGTATAGATGAATCATAGATATAATATTTAGACATCTAGCATTTCTCTAAAAAAAATGTATATGTACTGTTGGCTTAAAACACTAGTACTTGCATGCATTCATATGAATTTAGATTTTTATTTGGGGCAAAATTGATGAAGCTAAATCTCTGATCTGTCTAAATGAATTTTGAGGATTTCAAAATAGATTTTACATCTTAATTTTCTGGACGAAAAGTGCCTAAATTTTATTTCTTGCACATTTAGTTGAACACTTTTACCGCATTGGAATGTGTAAACGCATCCAGCTCCAATAGACGAGACAACAAAAAATGATCCATTTAAATATCGGGAATATACTCTCTCTAGAATGAAACAGTACATATATGGAAGACAGAAAAAACTAATCTCCACGTTCAAGATTCATGTATACGTGTTCATCTTGATGAAGCTAAAATCTCTAATCCGCTCCGAAACCATTTGCATAAATTTCGAGAATTTTAAAATAGATCTTAAATTTTAATTTCCAGGACGAAAAGTGCCTAAATTTTATTTTGTGCAAATTTAGTAGAATACTTTTTCGTGTGATGTATAAAAATGCCCATATTTGAAATGTGTTTGCACATTCGTGCTCCAAAAGGCAGTACGACCAAAAATGACCCATTTTAATATAGGGAATACACACTCTCTGGAGCAATACCTATCTGTAGGGATGACAATGGGACGGGACGGGGCAGAGCACCCCAAAACCGCCCCACCCACTTAAAAACTGGACCCAAACCCGGATCCACCCCGCCCTGCCCCGGCAGCGGGGCGGGGCAACCCGCATGGATCCGCTAGAGCACAAAATTTTTTTGGCCCAATAACTTTCCAACCTAGCACATAAAAGTCAGTTTACACCCCTGTGGTTTGGGACAAAGTCAATTTACCCCCGTGTAGTTTCAAAATTAACACTTTACCTACCCGTGCTTTAAAAAATTGTCACTTTACCCTTCATGCATCTCACTCGCCCATACTGAGAGTGAGCGAAAAAATGGCTAGAAAAGACAATTTTACCCCTTCACTTATTTTATTGAATTTTATTTATTTTCATCATAAATTTTTTTTAAAAATACTTAAAAAAATAAGAATTTGTTTCATCACTCATTTTGTTTTTTGTACAATTTTTTTTTATTTTTCGTTTTTTCCACAATTTTTAAATTTATGTATAATTATATGCTACATTTATGTATGAATATGTGGTTATGGCACACTAAATTCCTCATCCACGGAAATATTAAGTCAGCGACAAACACGAAATTAAAAATTAAACAAATGCATTCATCCATATGATTAAGAATGTAATGTATGAATAATATATGCCTTTGAGAATGTATGAAAGTTTCTCAAAAACTGTCCATTGATAATGTCGCAAAACACTTCACTAAAATCCAACTGCACTACAAAATCCAACAACGAGGGACATAACCATACTGTCGTCCCCCCTTGTAGCAGCATAGCTTCGTACCTATAGGGAAACCAAGCTTATATGAATTTTGGTTTCATTGAAGACGTGAAAAAGACACAATATGAAAGCAAATACTGCAAAAATAAAAATTATCAAAGACCAAAAGCAACCTGCATAATGCTGTCTCGAACAAAAGTGTGCATAAAACAAAAGTCATATAATGCCTCAATGAAAGGAGTCCCAGAACTTGCAAAACCATGTGAATTCAAAAATAAATGTGAAGAGATTTGCCAGACTAGTTTTACATATGTGGACAGACCCAAAAATGAAAACCAGAACACACTCCACAATACTAGACACCAATTCGGACAAACCTAACATTGTACTTGGTTCACATAGTCAAAGAGCTCAATCAATGATAAGGATATCCAGATCATAAAGGACAAAAGTCATCAAAGGACAAGCAGCTTGCACAAGAATCTCCAACGGGTTGAACATTAATTAAATAACAAAAACTACAATTACTATCAGGGTTATATTTCCTCAATGTGGCGCAATAATCTCATAACTCTGCATATTGTTTGTCATCTGCACCACGAATAATTTCTAAGGCTTTCTTCTTAGCTCTAGCAACTTTTGAGCTACCAACTTCTAAACCGCATTTTGCCCTTATGATATCTTGTAACCTCAACATACTGATATCCGGATCCTGTTTGATATCTTGTAGAATTCTCTTCGACAGATACGATGAAGTTGCAATTGTGCTATCCACCTTTCTTGCACATACGTGTTCTCCACATAAAGTCTTCACCTAATGAAAAAAATACATTATAAAACTGAAATAGTATATCAATGTAAAGTCTTCATCATTTTAACCTGAAATCCACTCCCATCTTGTGCTGGTGATGCATGAATACGCCAAGTGCAAGTCTCATTTTTGCAATTAGCTGTAATTCGTGCATTTTCATTTTTTGCGAAGGCTAAGTCATATCCATTCCTCACAGCCCAATCTCGCAAAACTTCTCTAAATTGTTGAGGGCTAGAAAACCTAAAACATAAGGACAATTAAATACAACATATCTGGTGCAAATATTCAACCAAAGAATAATTAAGATTTAATGTACCTATGGCCCACTTGAAACTTGAATTGTTCCATATCACAACTCTCAACGTAATCGGAAATACACTCAAGTATGTCTTCGTCATTATCATCATCGTACCATTCTTCAATTTCTCCCGTGTTTTCTAAACTGTAGTTGTCATGATCCGTATCATCCATCCCTATATGAAGAAATATGAAGAAATATGAAGAAATTCAAATTTTGATTCAATACCTAAGCAAAGCTGTAGATAATGAGCATTAGAAACAGCAATATAATCAGCATTATAATCAGCATTAAAATTTGAAAAAAGCTATGTTGAAATGATTCGGTTTAAATGTTGAAAATCATCCAGGCCAAGTCCAAGAAGAAATACTGAATCAGAGAACCCAAGGAGTTCATTCCCTGCTGTTATGGGGTGACCGAAAAAAGAAATAAAAAACAAAAACAAAATGTCATAGTAGTAGTACAGATCAAGTCTCAGATCTTCAACAAAGATAAAGTTTGCTCCTTCCAACAGACCAAAACTCAACGAAAATAAGTGTTGTATCCGACGAACACAAGCCCGAGAATGAGCAACAGACCAAAACCCAACTTTTGAGCAGGGATAAAAACCTAAACTTCTGTCAATCCATTCGATAAAAATTGCAGTAAATTCGACCCATCCAATGGATCATAGAACTCGACCTAATCAATACCTGAGTAAAACTTATAACAAAATCTACTCAACCACTCAAGGTGACGATGGAGGAGGAAGACCAGGACTAGCTTTCTTTACAGAACAGCTTCGGCTAAAGATCCTCTTTCTGTCGCCTTTCGGGTTCAAACCTTCAAAAATAAATAAATAAATTAAATTGCGGGAGCTAATGGGGTTCCTTTTAAGCCAGGGAGGATTCCTTCCGAGGCGGGGCCAGTGAGAAAAGCTGAATGCTTAGCCGGCATAAGTTCCCAGACGATACCCTTGGGAGGCAAGGCTCTTCAAGACCTGCACAAATTCCCTTTCTTAGGCTCGTACGCAGGACGGAATAAGGCTAGCTCCACTCCTGAATCCAAGATCCAATAAAGCTGTAGTTCAATTGGTAGATCTGGCACGTAGGGCTCGGTTTGAACTGATGGAGGCGATGGAGGCGGAATAAACTAATGGAGGCGGAATAAACTTTAGGGCAAGACAAAATAAACTTAAAATCAACACAATTTTTTTATTTTTTTTATGCAAGGGTATTTTAGTCATTTTCAAGATTAAAGTTTGTTCAAAAATGAAAAGGGGCGCGTTTGTCCTTTTTTTTAAGTACAGGTAGGTAAAGTGTCAATTTTTAAACTACAGGGTGGTAAATTGACTTTACCCCAAACCACAGGGGTGTAAACTGACTTTTACTCTATATATATATATATAAAGAAGAGCTTCGCCTGTCTCTATTAAAATGTTACGGGAATTTCTATTCTGTCTCTCTATTTCTCCTTCCCGAAGCTTCGTCTAACCCTCCCAAAACCTTCGTCTAATTCTCCCTCAAATATCTTCCGATTCTGTTCAGGTCGTGTGTTGGTGGTTCTTGACATCACCCCAACAGTAACAAAATTGCAGAAGAACCATCCAGTTTTGAGAAATCCGACTGAACGAGGATGACATTCCGATGACTCACGGTTGTTCAATTTGTTAAGTGTATTCAACCTTAGAATTGGGGGTTTGGGGTTGGATTCTTAACATACTGAGTCTATTACAATTAGTAGCCTTGATTCTTGAACTAACCATATTATTTATAGTCTCCGTTGAAGTTTTGCCGACAAATTTGGTGAAATTAGTTAGCGTACTGAGCGGTAGTAATATGGGTAGATTGGATTTTGTTCAAGGTATGGGGTATTGATAACAGATTTGAAGCTAACTTCGGAAGGTGGTTAGGAAAATGGGTTTTGGCTATTCGGCCTTATTTATTCAATGGCATAGTATGCATAGATTGTAAGTATGAATCTGGAAGTCTTTTATTGCAAAACAAGATGATACGCCTTACCTGCACCTCGTGATCGTGGAATGTGGTAACGAAAATGCAATATATTGGTCATATTTCCTCGACATTAATTCTGATAAACCGTGTTCCATTATAAAAATCTTTTCATATACTCTGCATCACTTTTCTTAATATTAGCCGTGGGTTATTGTCTTTAAAGTTTGTACTCATATTTGCTTGTAACTATGTGGTGTGAATGGAATGGTAAGCCAATGCTTGAGTAAGAGTAGAAGTCTAGTTGGTATTTTGATTAATGAACTGTTTCGATTTAGGAAGAAAAGGGGTGTGAAATTTCTAAGTTGATAAAATCATTTTGACGACGTTGTGACTAAATTCAGGAAGAAGGGGCCTAATTTGCATAAACTATCATAGTAGCATTCGTGAATAAGTGTAGTAGTTAAACTATTGCAAAGCATTGATGTACTTACCATGAGTGTAGAAGATTCTGAGTATGCTTATAAAAATGTTTTACTAGCAGTTTGTAAGTTTTTTCTTAACTAATCTGAGTGTCTTCATGTTAACTTCTAAATTCTGTAGGTAAAAGTTGTGGTCAAGTAAATTCGAAAAACTTTTGATTTTAACAGTTGAGAGTCTTGTTGTCCGGGTGTGTACATGAGCAATAGTATGGGTTTAAGACTCATGCGATTGGCCTTGTGGCCCTGTATGAGCTAATGTGCTCCTGTATGGGCATGTGAGAATGAGTTTCCCTCTAAATACTCCATTAAATTTTATTCACCATGTGATGTCATCCAGTTTGAAATATATTTACATGTTAGTGAAATGAAAATTTTGGTTTTGATATCTTGATATGAAGAATTGGGATAATTACATTTGTTTTCTGCAGGAGGAAGCCAGGACATACAGTTTCATTTTATTCTTTCTCATTAGGAAAATGGCGCCCATCGATCCTCACTCTTTCACAGACTCCAACCATCCACTTACCACTGAAATCTCCCTCTTCTTCTACTTCGATATCCCTTCCTCTACCATTCACTCCTCCGCGCTACTCTCACTTACTACCCATCATTCCGGCCCACTCGCTCTGGATTCTCGCTCGCTAAACATTACGGATGTACTGGACCCCGCAACTGGATCCTCGCTTCCATTCATTCTCCAACCCAATATACCCGACCCAGTTCTGGGGCAATCGCTTGTTGCTACACTGTCCAACCAATCACAATTACATGTCATCTTCAAGACTGCACCTTCGTCCTCTGCGCTCCAGTGGCTTTCACCTCCTCAAACTTTTAACAAATCTTTTCCCTTTGTATATACCCAGTGCCACTCCATCCATGCGAGGTCCGTCTTCCCATGTCAAGATACGCCTGCGGTCCGCATCAAATACTTGGCCAAACTCAACATCCCGAGTTGCTTATCTGCCGTGATGGCCGCCAAGCACGTTACAAGGCGGAATCCCCTCTCCGGGGAATGTAATGGTGCGTGTGATGATTCCTTGTGGTGTGGAGAAGGGAGAGTCATTGAGGAATTTGTGATGGAGCAGCCAGTTCCTCCTTACCTGTTCGCGTTTGCAGTTGGCCAACTTGGATCTAGGGAGGTGGGTCCTCGAACCAAACTTTATTCTGAAGACATACCCGCTTTGTTGGATGCTGCAGCTAGTGAGTTTGCGGGAACGGAGGAGATGATCAAGGTGGGGGAAAGGTTGTTTGGGCCTTATGAGTGGGAGAGGTTTGATTTACTGGTTTTGCCTCCTAGCTTTCCATATGGGGGAATGGAAAATCCGAGGATGGTATTCTTAGCCCCAACTGTCATAAAGGGAGATTCAACCGGTGCACAGATGGTAGCTCATGAGCTCGCTCATAGCTGGACAGGGAATTTGATTACCAATAAGACTAACGATCACTTCTGGTTGAATGAGGTAAATTGATGACTTTGTTGCACTTCGTAGTGGTTCCTTGTTGTTAACTCATAAGTCATTGGCCCATCTGCTAGCATTATTCCTTTTGCATATGGTACTTTATGTATCTGAATAAAACTGAAACCCTTGTGATTGGTAATAGTTGTTACAACCTTGTCATAGTTGGACGTGTATAAAGTTTCACTATTCAATTCTTAATTAGCTTTGCACTGAGTTTGGAGGATTTTATTCCCTTCTATCTAGTTCATCACATAGCCAGATGCTATTGTCTTAAGAGAGCATTGAACTCGGGCACACTTTACGGCAATGTCGAACTCACAATTTTCCTATAAAATCTCTGAGTAATTTATTTCGGGTTTACACCACTACCTTGTAATTGTTTACATGGCTTATGCACGGTGTTTGGAAAACCTTTTTGTCATGTGTTATACTGTTTGTGCGTACATTTGTTTTATGTACGAACTTCAGGTTTGATGTATGGTGCTTCACTGTGCTTCTTTGTGATAAACTGTGAATGGACTGACATGCGTTAATGTTATGTTTCATAAAAATATATGGTTAACAAAAAACACAATAGATTCTTCAGTTTCCTGTTGCCTCTTTGGTGATTTACGACAGAGTTCCTATGTAAAGAATATTCAAGAGTATCTGAATTTGGGTTGATTAATTAGTGCCTGGTTCGTTGGTTAACAAGAGTTTCCAGATAGGTGAATCGCATCCTATTGTCCAATGGAATACATTATGTGTTTCCTTCCACGATTGTGCTGCTTCCTGACATGAAATGCTTTTCTAGCATTATTGGATGTTTAAACTATGGACGTAGGGGATTTTCAATCTCTTTTTTTACAGCAAAAACTAAATTATATATATATATATATTAAAGTTGTTACAACAATCAAGTCTGAATAGCTGTAATATAACTAAATGACCGCTAAAGCATAATTAAAGTTCGATATTTCATATTTATGCAACCTGTGCTGTTAAAGGCGACATAACTTACACTTATGTGCTCTCTTTTTCTTAATCTTTTTTGTTCCATATTATTTGTCAAAAAATTGTGTCATAGGCAACCGATAAAGGTGATGCCAATCTGTACCAGTTGAGCTTGAGAGTTAAAATTTTGATAACTTGTTCACTTTCTTGGTTTTGAGTGACTCGAATGGGTAAGAGAAAGCGGGTTTCACTTCTTGTAGCAAGTCTTTATTATCCTTTACAGATTCTTTGTTTTACCTTTATTTATTCATCTTTATGCCACTTGTTTGGATTCTCATTAGCTTTTACCCTTTTAGGGATTCACAAACTATGCGGAGCGGCGAATAGTTGAGGTTGTGCGAGGAAAGGAAAGGGCGGCGCTGAGTATTGGATGTGGCTGGAAAAGACTTGTCGAGGAAATGGACCGGTTCAAGGACAACATGGAATTTACAAAACTGAAAACTAACCAGCTAGGTGTTGATCCAGATGATGTACATTCTCAAGTTCCATATGAGAAAGGATTCCAATTTTTGTGGAGGATAGAAAGACAGGTAATTAAGTTGGTTTTTATGATCTTTGCTTCGCATCTCTGTTGCGTAACGTGATTGGAATTTTTTTAAATATTGTATGCACAGATTGGGAGGCTAGCATTTGACCGATTCCTTAAGAAGTATATTGCCACCTACAGATTCCAATCTATTGACACCGACATGTTTCTGGATTTCCTCAAAGTTAATGTTCCCGGTATAGAAGCTCACATTGATTTAGAATTGTGGACCGAGGGAACTGGCATACCTCCAGATGCCATGGAACCTGCTTCTGATATCTACACGAAGATTGTATCCATGGCTAATGAATTCAAAGTCGGTAAGATGCCTAATGAAGATGAAGTTGCTGAGTGGACGGGACAAGAATGGGAATTGTACTTGGAAAACCTGCCTGAATGTGTTGAAGTTTCACAGGTGAAAAATCATGCAGCTTCATTGTATGTTAGGATTGAAAGCTCGTAGGGGTGATATCGAATTCAAGTAGCTCAACTGGTGAGCTGCCTCCCTTTCAACGTGGAGGTTCAGTATGCTATATACTTACCTATAAAAAAAAGCTGTAGGAATGATGCAACTTGACCAAAATGGTTTAATCGCAGGTATCGGCTCTCGATGCACGCCATAGGCTTTCAGAATCAAAAGATTATGAAGTGAAGGTGGCATTTCTTCAACTTGCTATCTCATCAGGGTGCAGTAATTACTACAGTGAAGTTGAGAAAACTCTGAAAGAAGTTGGAAGGATGAAATATTTACGCCGTCTTTATACAGTGCTAGTCCATGGCACCAACAAACAAGAAGATCAAATATTTGCCAAGAGGGTATTCTCTGAGGCCCGTGCTTGCTATCACCCTATAGCTCAGGGTGTTGTGGAGTCCATTCTAACCAAACATATGTAAGCCAGAAGTTAATCAAGTCAGTTTGGTTTGGTGGTAATTAGGTGAAGAGGTCTCGAATTCAAGCCCCAGTAAAAGCAATTGGTCAGACCTAATCCATAGGAGCTTTACGCTGAGTGCAGGCCCCGTAGATTAGTCGGGAGTGCAAAAAAGCTCTCGGGTATTGAGGAGGAGTGAGAGTATTTCTCCCAACTTACCTACCTAAAAAAAAATACGTAAGCCAGAAGTTCAGTCATTGTGCTGCTCACTTCTCTAGTCCTGTCTCTCATCCAAATGTAAATCTGAATTACATGATCATGCATGCTAGCTAATAAAATCATTCAATTAGTTTTTTTTTTGGGATAACCCTATGGGTATCCAAGTCATTCGGGCCTTATTAGTTCCAATGGGGGTTTGTGCAAAGTCACTCCTCACAAATCGGGCTATTCTGGCCTAAGCCCGCGGTGGCCCAAACTTTGTTCCCAGTGGAATTCGAAACTGCATCTCTAATTATGAGTTTCAGGTCCTTCATTAGTTGAATAACCTGTCCGGGTTTAATCCTTCAATTAGATGAGTGAGATTCTTTTTCTATATTTAGTTTTTTTGTATGTATAGGTAATGTGATGGAAGAGAATTGAATTCTTAATCTATAAATGTAATTGTCATTAATAGGTCTGATATTTACTAATGGCTCATGTTTAGTAAAATCACTTTTAATTAAAAAAAAAAGTACATAGATAGCTCGCTTAATGGTAAACAACTGAAATTGACAACTTGTCTTATTTCACTCACTTCATTCAGACAGGAAACAGGCATGTTACATTTCAAGCGTGCTGGAGAGACTTCTGAAGATAAGCATCAACATCTTCCATGTTGCTTCTCAAGCATTCTGGAGAGACTTCTGAAGATAAGCATCAACATCTTCCAAATTCTTGATAGAAAGCTCTATGAGTTGGTGTGGTTCTGGGATTTCTGGGCTAACTTTCTGATAGTCAATCACCACTTTGGCCAAACCTCCAGACCCTTTCTCAGACACAGAAACGCTAAACTTTACTAAGCTGTAGTATTGAAAGACATCCCCCCCTACCACAACGTACTCCAGAGTTTTACTTGCATCATCAACCACGTCAATCTTATACTTCACGGGCGTTAAGGGCACACCTGCATCGCACAATCATCATTCATAAAATCGAGATAAGCATATAAACCTTATAATTAAGAGGTGCATAATACTCAATTATAAAAAGAAAAAAACAGTTCACCTTTTCCGAATGTGACCAAAATGATGGTCCCTGGAGACTTCCCGTCGCCCGCGATGACCTCAATGCTTTGGTAATGTTCTGGGAACGCTTTCGGCAGGAATGTGACGAATTCCTTGATACTGACCCAGAAATCTCCAGCGTTGGATTTCACTTCCCTCTCGGCCTCCAGTTTGCTTGCCATTTTGTTGTTTTTGGTTAGTGATTATGTTCTTCATTTCGATGACTATTTGTAGGACCGGAAAATTCTACTGTGTATTCCAACTTGCATTGATTCTTCTACGGGCTATCGAGGGTTTGGCGCCGGCTAGATAATACCTGACGATAACGGCGCCGGGCTAACCCTTATTATTAACTTAACTGCGATGTATGTGCTGCATGGATGAGACGAGATTCATAAGAAAACAATGGGGCAAATGGAATATATTAAAATAAATATGTAGATCGAAAGCTATTTAATTCCTTAAACACGGTGGCACTTTGAATTTAAGAAAGTTTATTTTTTTTATTAGGAACCCGGCTGACAATTTTGTACCCGATCAGCGTGGCCCTCTCTTCGGGTTGGGATGGTTGAAAAAAATTTGCACCATTTTTTAAATTCTTGTATTGTAATAATTCAGTATTCTGTCATAGATTTTGGTTTTTGCGTATTTCCCTTCAAATATGTTTTAAGGTCAAATAGGTGTTGGTCTAGTGGTTCACAATTGCACTCAGAGGTCAAAAGTTCAAATTCTCTTAACGATATAAGCTTGCCAAGTGTGTCTTCACTCCCTACCGTGATTTGAAGGCTATTGCGGTAGGACATTGAGTTTACCTACTTCGGTAGGGTTACCTACGTTATCAAAAAAAGTGCAAACTGGTTAACCTAACAATAAACTGTACCTTTTCAGTCTCTAAGGCAAAATCCATGCCCGATTATTTCAACATGAGAATTCAGAAAATGATAACAGATTTTGTAGTACAAAAACAGTTAGGTACAAGAACCAATTAGATTTTATCGGTTGTCTGCTACCTCAAGTGATGAGAGCGCATAAATCTCATAATTAAGAGATGTATGGATCGATATCTGAGAGAAGCAACTTACCTATAAAAAAAAGAACCACTTATGTTTTTTGTAATAGGTTTCACTTTTCGGCGACTTCGAACTGTCTGAAAATAAAATATCACCATTTTTTGAAATAAAGTCATGTAAATGTAGCTTTGTATTTTTTTTGTGTTTTCAAAATTATTGTTAATATTATTTTTAATTAAATTATTAATATATTTTTTTCTCATCATCTTTTTCAAATAAGATCTATATGGCATATTTTTTAGCCTTCGTCCAAATAAATGTCATCATAACTTAAATTTGATATTCACTTTAATAGTGTTCAGATTATTTTATTATCCTTGGGTGAATTTATATATTTTTTTATTTTGATCGATTCTTCCAATAATTTTTTTCCTCATTTTTTAGGTTGATGGTTGGATTGAGAAAAAGAGATATTTTTTAAGGAGTAATGATATAAGTATCCTCAGTTTTGACAGAAATTTCAAAACATGCCGCTCTAGGCCACCGCAAAAGCGCCACACTCTCACAATATTAAAATTGGGGTCCACAGATACACACACCCAACATTGGTGTGTATGTTTCTGTGCTTTAGCAATGTGGATGCGGTGCTGTGGGAGCGGTGCCTTATAGCTCTCCTCCACTTTTAACCCTATTCATAAATCCAATAATGTGCCAAGCTTGACAACCACACACACAATCACAATTATTTTTTGATGTGTGGTTGAGTGTTGATAGTGATAAGTTGTATGATTGAGTGTTGATAGTGACAAAGTGACAGAAAGTTACTAGAGTTTAGTCTTAGACATGAAAATTTCAGATATGGTGACAAATTTTGATTTTGACGACGGGAAGTTGTCAACAATGAAAATACACATAATTTTGTGTGTTACAAAAATTATGTATGCTTAGCAGTGTTCAACATCGACCGTTTCGAGAAATGACATTGTTAATTCAGAAAAGACACAAAATGTTTTAGACTTCACGTGCAACACACGCCATAAATCTCATGCTAGCAGGCCCTGGAAAGCTACAAAGATTTCAGAGTGTCATGACAATACAAGATTACTTATTGTCTTTATTTATGCTCACAGTGGCACTTTGTTAATGCTGATAAAATATAATAGGACGAGGGACATTCTTAGGCCTGATGTAACTATATTCGATACAAATTTCATAACTTTGGAAAGTTCGATGGAAAATAAGGATAGTTTGGAGTTGATGTTTGCTAGTCATGAGTGCGACAAATTCAAAATGGTCTAGACTTGATAAGGATAAGACATCACATGCCACTGTCCTTAGTTATGATTTTGGCAAGGGGTAACATATTGTTTGAAAGTCTTTGCACCTCTTGTAAAGGCGCTTAGACGTGTTGATGGTAATACTAGACCAACCATGGATTTTGTATATGGAGAACTGATGAAAATGAAGTTAGACATGGAAGGTGCAGTCAAACAAAGTGATATTGGAGCTTATCGAAGAGTTATAGATATTGTTGATGAAAAGTGTCAAGATCGAATAGATACTTCACTTCATTTGACAGGTTATTTGTTGAATCCATACTGTAGAATTGGGATGTTCTAGAACCTGGTGAGAATGAGATATAATAGCACATGGATAA
>JAOYMZ010047846.1:0-14374 GCA_025802335.1 Pinguicula primuliflora | reverse complement strand
GTCGGAATATCACCAAAACTTGAACATATGCAATTCAATGTATAAGTTTTCCAATGGTGCGATCAATTTCGAAAACGTATGGTTAATTGAAAAAATTGTCCACGCAAGGGAAAAATGATCACTGTAAAACTGGCCATAGGAACGGTTCTGATTAAAATTATATAAAACTTAAAATAATAGTTTATTTAGTATTTATAATTTATAAAATTTATTGCATTTAGTCCTAGGGTTTATGCATTTAATCCTAAACCCATAAACCGTCGGGTTAAATTTTTATTTTTTAAAATTAATAAAAATCTAAAATCTCATCCTATAAACCCTAGGACTAAATGCATAAACCCTAGGGCTAAATATTTATTTTTTAAAATTAATATTACGGCGGCTTCGCCACCGTAAAAATCTAAAACCATATCCTATAAACCCTAAGAGTAAATGCATAAACTCTAGGGCTAAATGCATAAACCCTAGGGCTAAATATTTATTTTTTAAAATTAATACTACGACGATTTCGCCGCCGTAAAAATCTAAAACCATATCCTATAAACACTAGGACTAAATGCACAAACTCTAAGGCTAAATGCATAAACCCTATGACTAAATGTAATAAATTTCATTTAATTATAAATTTTATAAACTAACTATCATTTTAAGTTTTATATATATTTTAATATACTATATTATATCATATACAAAACTTTTATATAATCATCTAAAACTATGAAATCATCTACTAATGGTATCACCACTCCATTCAAAAGCCGCAGTGTGGGGCCCATAGTGGGAAGGAAGAATTTAATTATCCTAAATTGAGGAGTGTTGAAGGAGTGGCCCAGGGAATTGTGATATATAAATTCCGCTAAGCTATTCGTGTTTTGTTTTTTCTTGCATATAATAAAGATTGACCTTTATATCAGTTTGATGTAAAGAATGCATTCTTGTACGAAGACCTTGGGGAAGAAGTCTACATGGAGCCACCACCTGGATTTTCTCATGACTTTTGACCCCGAGAGGCATGCAGACTGAAGAAAGCGCTTTATGGATTAAAGAAGTCAACCAGAGCATGGTTTGGATGTTTTATTGTGGTGATGAGAAAGTATGGATATACACAAACTAAGTCTGATCATACTCTATTTTTGAAAAGAAAAAAACTGGGGATTACTTGCTTGGTCATATATGTGGATGATATGGTAATAACCGAAGATAATCATGATGAGATTCACGATTTCAGAAAATATTTGTTCCAAGAGTTTGAAATGAAAGATCTTGGAGAGTTAAAGTACTTTTTCGGAATTGAGGTATTAAGATTGAAACAGGGTATATACATTACTCCAATTAATTTACTAACTAAGACAGGAATGTTCGAACACAAGTCTATTACTTCGCTCATGATGCCGAATCTTGGTCTTAGATTGGTGGAGGGTGCCGAGCTATGTGACAAGACATGGTATCAACATCTGGTTGGTAAGTTGATATGCTTATCTCATATACGATCGGATATAGCTTATGCGGTTAGAATTGTAAGTCAATTCATGCATCAGCCTCAAAAGGAATATATGGAAGCTGCATGGAGGATTCTGAGATACCTTAAGGGTTCACCCGATATCATAGTAATTTTTCGAAAGTATGGACATTTGATGATTGAGGCATACACTTGTGCAGATTGAGCAGAAAATCCTGTTGATCGAAAATCCACTTCAGGGTCTTTACCTTTGTTGGAGGTAATAGAGCAAGAAACAAAAAGTTTTTGCACTATCTAGTGCGGAGGCATTGCAAGAGGTTTGACAGAAGATCTGTGGTTGAGAAAATTAATAACTGAATTGGGGTATCCCCAGATGTGCCGTCCCCTCTCCGGTGTGATAACTGAGCTACAACACATATTCATGAGAATCCAGTGCAGCATGACTGTACCAAACATATTGAAGTTGATAGAAATTTTATTAAGGAGAAGCTTGAAGGCAAGATGATTATTGTCCCATATGTTAAGTCTGAAGATCAGTTAGCATTTATTCTTACAAAAGCAGTTGTCATTCAATTGTTCAAGTTTTGTACAAGTTGAGTGTTGGATACCACTCAAATTGAGGGAGAGTGTTAGTAAATGATGCTGGCCACATAATTGAACAATTCAACAATGATGACTTATCTCCACCCAAGTCAATGAAGTCACCCACAAATCCCATAAATCATGGGAAGATTTCTAATATTGAAAGAATGAAGATTATGTTAACATGTATATGTAGAGTATAAATAGGGTGCTTATAGAATTGAGAAAAGTGAGAAGAAAAGAACTTGTACTATTATCCTTGCTTGAGTAAGGGCAATACCATTTTCTCTTGTTTCTATTCTTTAGTATTGAAGAATTTTCTACTTTCATCATATATTGCTTTTGAGGAAGGTGTAAATCTTTTACCTGTCGTGACGCGTTTTCTCTGGCCACCTGAAACTCCCCGGATCATCCCATCACCTACCATTGTGTCTGCACAACCTTCCAGTCCCAAAATCTGCAACATAAGTTTCTTAACATAAAGATCCCATGTCGGTTTTACCTTTAGCTCTGAAACAAAAAATAAATCCCTTCAATACCTTGATTATGTAGTCTGTGATGACGCTAGCTTCTTGGCCTTCCACGGCTGCCATCTTTTGGATAAAAAACACCAGTCATTTGAAGTTGGAAATCCATTAAAGTTAGATCATGTTCATGCATATGTTGTCTACTGTCTTACTTTCATGTACATATCTATGTCGGGATCAGGTTTTATGTTTGCCTCCTTTTCTCTTCTTGCCAACTCCGCCAGCATTTCTGCAGAACTTCTCACATGATTTAGTTGTTGGGAATGTGTGAACATCAATTAGAGAAATCACAATATACTAATATAAGGGTTGCCCACCTTCCTAATTATATTAGCCTACACACGCGCACCTACGCACACAAGGCCCGAGCCCAGGGAGAGGCCGGATCGGTTTTCTAACAATGCATTCTCATTATTTGGAAGACAAATGGAACAAAAAAAAAAAAAACAGCGTACAAACCAAGGCTGCTTCCCACTCCTTGGCATCTTGCAGCAAATGCAAGTGTTTCTCTAACCGTCATCTCTCCTATGTGGACATCATGTTGGCCTATGTAGGCTGCTGTTCTTTGTGACACAAATTCTTTCATGGTGTGACCATTATATGTTACACATCCTGAAAACTGGGAATTTACAGTTGCACAAAATGTTATCCTCTTCTTAAAATTCATGGATGTTTGAAACAAGACTTCTAGAAAGAAAAAAAACTAACCTTCAAAGATGGATCAAGCTTTCCTGCCAAAGCTAATAGCAGTGTTGTTTTCCCAGAACTAGGAGGACCCAAAAGAAGTGCCATCCTACCAACAAAAAATTGAGTGGTTTTTGCTGATTATTTCACTAATATATAACTTGTGGCTTATATTTCGCCGGATAAATATATAATATACCCCTTATAGAGTGCAGATCAGGTGGGTAGTCTACTATAGGCAGCCCACCCTTACTGTCGGCAGACTGTGAACCATCAGATCTGGCGCCAAACGGAAAAAAATTGGGATTGACGTCAGATCTAATGATTCACAGTCTGGCTGCCCACAATAAGGATGAGCTACCTATAGTAGGCTGTCCACCTAATCTGTACTCACCCCTTATATATAACAACATAAATCATTATTTATCCAATTCTATCGTATACATGGCAAAATAATAAAAGAAAAAGGTGTATCTTTACACTATAAAAATATTTATAAGTTAAATAATTACATCACCTATGGCATAAATTTCTTTTTTTTATGATTTTTCTGCTATCATTTTATTTCTCCAAAGGAGAAGAAATTAAATATTTACTTGTATTGACATTTTTATATGATTTTGAATGTTAATGTGCTATTTACATTGTAAAGAATCTGATTTAGCATACTAGAACAGAGCATATTGATGTGAAGTTTCACAAGATCATAAAATTTGTTACTTCTGGAGAATTGTTCCTTGAAAAAGTTCATACGTCTTAGAATGGAGCAAACATATTGACACAGCCTATTACTATGGACAAGTTCAAGTATTGTTTGAGCTCATTGAATGTCTCAAGTAGCTAGATGAGAGATGATCCCTCACATTAGCACCCCAGGTGGAGTTCCAAGATTGTACTTCATTGTTTTCTCCTAAGGGGTGGATATTCTCCAATGTGAAGATTGTTGGAGTATGTGGCACATGTTCTATATGTGGCGATTTGTGGAGCCAGCGGAGCAGAGCAAGGTCGGGAGCATGATCCCAACGGGATAGACATGACAACCGACAGGTTGGGCATGACTCCAGCGGGTTCTAGTACAGATTAATTATGTAATTATGTCTGTATTGTAATTGTGCTTTGTGCATGTATTAGGGTTATGTATAAATACTCTAATATTGTAACCCTAGGAAGATGACTGAGTTTGAGGAGACAAGCCTGGCTGCATTAGACAAGAAATAAAATCTCTGCCCACCCTCGTGGATATAGGCACATTGCCGAACCACATAAATCTTGTATCGTTGTTGTCATTATTATTTTTCGTATTCAGTTAATCATCATAATTGTTGCACGATCACTGCACAACATGTTAATTCTTCAAAATTACGTCGTATTGAAGGTCAAATTATAAAATTTATAAAACCCAATCACATAAGCATATAAAGTGTTGATCTTACAAAATTTCGTAAACTTTCAAAACGACGTAGTTTTGAAAGTTAACAAAATTGTGTATGATTTTATTTTGCAAACATATTCCTCTTAATGATATGATGGCTACTACTGGGAGCATTTGGTGGCCAGAAGCTGCATAGACAAAATATTTAAGGGCAATGCTATTTGTATACTATTTATTGATACTAAAATTTGGCACACTTTAAATTCCGCTCACATCCTTACAACGATAGTGAAATTGACATCATCGATGAAAAATGGATATATTAAGGATCAAAACATCATGTTCAGATGGGTTTTCGGCAACTACGTCACCACTAATTTTTAAATCCTAATTAATGACTACTTAACTCTAGAGAAAAAAATGCAACGAAATTATTGATAAAGAAGTTACTAAAATCCAACAGGAGCATAAGTTTTTTGCCTTGATATATTAATTTTTTTTATCAATGAAGACAATTTCAGTATCAATGACGAGATGTGGCCGGAATTTAAATTATGTCAAATTTTTATGTCAAAATATAATGTACAAATATCATTATTCCATATTTAAACACTACACACATTAATATTGGTTGTATGTCTAACATGTCGTATGTCATTGAACTTATAGAGATTGATAGGCAGGGGCGAAGCGAGGAGGCAGGAGGGGGGACCTGCCCCCTTAAAAAATTCAATTTTTTTAATATATTATATTTTAATTAATAAAAAATAAAAATATATTAATATAAAAATAAACGGCCTTACTATTCCTTGAATATGAAATCCTTCTATGCGACTCTGTTAGCATGACTGCCTCCTGTATTTAGTGAACATAATATTTTCTCTTACATCAATCGTCTTACATAATTTCTATTATATTTTGCTGTTTATAAATTATTTATGAATTCAATTCAATTATATGATATTGTTGGCATCGAATTATTTTGTTGGCATTGAATAGTATACATAAATACTTTTTATGTTATAATGACAACTCTCGAGAGTTTATGGTTGTTGCTGTTCAACAATAACTCTCGTGTTGTTGAATTTTGTCAAATCTCGACTTCGAACGGAATGTCATCTAGTGGTTAATTGCTTTTTTAGTTATTTTTGTTAAAAAGATATTTTTTGGGAAATTTAACAATGATGTTATTATCAGCGATATCACACTATGAACCACCATATAGAATAATTATAAATTTAATTATTTTATGTATTATTTTTATTATATTATTTAAATATTAATAATAATTAATATATTTTGTACAAAAAATTACATAACATGAAATTTAGATAGCGTGAGCCCTACAAAAATTTCGGACTTTGCCACTATTGATAGGTGATTAGATATTTTTAATAATTATCTCCCTCAAATTTAAAATCCGATACCGGTGAGTCTTCATCGAACGAGCACTTTCAGAATTGATCCATAATATTTGGAAAATGATACTCCACATAAAAAATAGACACAAAAAAATACACCAAATCCACATGACGCAATCTGATGATCCCTCAAAAAGTGTTGGCTGCAACATACATGGATAAGATGCATTTGGTATATTTTTTGTACTGATTTCTTCGTGCATATCGCTTCTCATAATATTTCGGATGAAGTTTTCTGTTCACAATAATCTTTTTGTTGTTCGTGTCTCAATTTGGATCTCATAAATATTTAGTGCCATAAATGCAATTTACTAAACCACTTTCCATTACCTTCCTGGCTTTAAGATCCCACTGACATCTTGTAGGATGGATAGATATTTCTTTTGATTCGAGATGATGCGAAGACGGGTTGCTATGTTGAGATATAAAAATAAAGAGAATATTGTAAATTAGGTAGGATGTGATAAATCCTATCCTAAAATAAATCCCTACAATCAAGGGATTGAGGGATTGTGGAGAACGTGAGGTGTGTGTATATATGTAACCTCAAACACAAGAGAAAATCAATCAAGAAAAAGAAGAAAACGAAGGATTCATATCCTTTCGTGGAGTAGGAATTTCTCCCGAACCACGTAAATCTCGTGTCTCCTTCTTATACAAATCATATTCATATTCAAAACATGCTAAACCCTGAGAAGAATACAATTTAAGCTAATTACACCATTAACAAAGCATGAGATTGAAAGGGAAAAAAACTCCAACTTTTTACCTCCAATATATTTATGTAGAAGTTCTTGAAACTTGGCAAAGCCCGTTTGCCAACATGCACTTTTGTTTCTACATTTAAGCCTTCAAACCTCACCTCTATTGTTGGCAAAGTGACTCCAACTCTGAATACAAAAAAAAACTGGGATATGAAAGATTTGAAAATTAAACTAAACATATCGAGTAAATTCCGTCTTTAACCAGGCTATGAGTATGGTAGGATATACGCAATCATAACCCATCTTTCAACACGGATCAGAAGATTTTTTTCCTGTGGTATGAAAGATTTGAAAGTTGAAAGGAACAAAAATTGTAGCATCATATGTCGACTCGATTCTTAAGCTTCATAAGTAACTTCTCATTATCATCTTCCACAACTGTCACCAGCCTATCCAGCAGCTCTTTCCGTGTTTGAACCCCGAGTTCTCGCACGTCCACTTCTTCTAGAGAGCCCGATGGGCCGGCGAGAAGACCTTTTCGTAGCCGATCAAACGTTGGAAGCCTCTCGAGTGCAGCCCATTTCAGGGCTTCTTCATCTTCTTCACGAACGCGTGAGGAGCCTGAAAATATCTCCAGGGCATCGTCATGGAAACTCAATGCTGAAGAAGCATTTCTTCTCAAACTCCCAAGGACACCAATCCGATCCATTGAAGTAACTATGTCTGTTTTTTTTCTGATCCGCGTATTCATAGACCTCTCCAACACCCAACTTAATTTTAATGATCAAACTGATTTCAAACGTGTACCTTTAAAATGAAAATTTGGTGAAATTTTCTGGTATGCCATTATTTCTCATGGAGAAATGATTCGGTACCCATTATTTCTCATGGAGAAATGATTTGGTACCCCTCTATTTTCGTCATTTTTCGGCTGACGAAATAAAAAAGTAAGATGGTTTTAGAATCTTCGCGTTGAAACCATCTCAAAATCAGTTCTAAATTTTTATTTTGTAACACACCATTTAAGTATAGAGTTAAGTTTGTTACTCTTTAAATGGTTATTTAATAAGATTTTAGTTTTTTTCTGAAATCCATGACCGGCGTTGACATTGTTTCAATACGAAAATTCCAGAATCGGTCTTATTTTTTATTTCGAAGACCGGAAAGTGCCCAAAAGGTATGCTACTGAATTTCGCACCCCATTTTTCGGTATATGTAGATTGACTCTTTCTCATGTAAGTGGCCGAAAGTCAAACCGATTTCTGAGTGATCATTTGATCATTGATTTTCGAAATCCATGTTATATATATACTTTGTTGAAAATGCTCGCAGGCACATCTCCCTAGACACTCATCGCCGACACTCCTTCACCAATGTTCTCACCGGAAATCGATTACAAACGACCACCCTACCTATGGGAAGCTGAACACACTCAGCCTCCCAAACACTTCCCCTGAATCGCATTAGGCGTACCGTGGAGCGAACCCTAGGTTTTAACCGGTAAGGTTGTACTATTTGCCACCATAGCCATGGCCCCACCTAGCACCGTGGATCCCCAGCGGTCGACCCAGCTCCGCAAGGAGATAGGTGAGGGGAAAGCCGTAGTCACCCCAGATAACTCATTTAAGGCCTTAACCAATTTTGATGATTTCCCAAACCTTGCGGAAGGTAGTAGTAGGAAGGTAGGAATGGTACAACAAAGAATGAATGTCCATCAACAGCTTTGGCCCGCATGTACCAGACCTAACACAGTGAGAAGTCACATTCTATGTGACGAATTTCACTCCGAACTTTGCTGAATCAACAAGGTCCGTTAATACACTTCACAGTAGCCAGGAAATTGTCCTAAGTTGGGAAGATGTTTGGTTTTGCTACATACTTATTGAATAAAAATGCACTGGCAATGGAGAATAGGCTGAACAGCCTGTGATTCAAAAACTACAAGCCCAGTGTAAACTTTGCAAAATTTGAAAAACAACTAAAGGCGAGAGCAGTGAAACCGACTACAACAAGACAATATTTCATTCAGAAAAACTCCTATGTGACAAGTCCCAACAACCAAAGAAGAATGAGGGAAACATACCAGCAGCGAGATTCGTGCAAAAGACTAATGCAGTGCAAGAAAAGGAAAAGGAGAGGGTTTACACTGACCTGATTTTTAAAACAAGTGCCAACGACTCCTTGTGGCTTGAAACACAGCTATATCTGTGACCTGAAAGAAAGGATGATGAAGTCAAATTAGAAGAAGAGGTAATCCAAGGAGGATACCAAAATGTTACGGTCAGCCGGCTAGGACATGGCAAGGTACTACTACTCTAGTAAAAGGTGATAAATTTTATATAAATTGGACCCGGCTCTAAACGCGAGTCAACGGCCGTCCGACCCATCACACTCGGATCAACGGGCTTTGAATAAATCGAGCTCAGGGACAACTGGGTCTCGTTACGATTGTGGATATCACCGTTAAAACCTTAGGCTGATAAATTCTCCCCACAATTCCTATTTAAATTAGTCCGTTTCACAACCGGTGTGGGAAAAATATTTCTAACAAAAGGATGGCTGAGAACTGGAGATGTTGTTTACTCTACACCTGGATTACAAACATATCTGAATGGACTGACAAACCTCCAAACAAAGAACGCCTCAAAGGGATTAAGGCGTATTGTATTTCAATTGCATGCTGGACAGAGAACATATTGAACAAAGTGGCGGCATAAATGGGAGAAGTCATCAAAATTGCCTCAAACACAACAGAGAAAAAAATATCTAGAGGCAGCCCAGATCCTAGTGAAGACAAGTATTCACAAGACATTAAATGGTCACATATGGATCAATATGGATGGTGAGGACTACGAACTAAGTGTTGTGGAGGTGGGAGAGACATTATTCACCCATAATCAACGACAAAAACTAAATGAGTATGAAATACAAAGCAGCTCATCTTGTGAAGATGAATTTTCAGCCTCCAGGGATAGCTCTGAAGGTGACTGGCAAGAGGATATGGATCCGAAAGACACAGCCATGGCTCCGTCCAATGCAAATCCGTATAATTCCCCCAACAGAACTCTTAAAGTAAGGAACTAACAGGCATGTGTAAAATTGTTGAAGAGGAAGAAGTGTCCTCGGATGAAGAGGGAGAAATGAGTAATGCACTGAAATGCCCAAAATGTAAATTTTGGAATCGCCACAACTCCCCGCGAAGACAATCATCCTCATCTAAGTGAAACTGAGATGGAAACCATAACACAAACAAACTCATAAAGTGGGAGGCCAACACTAGTAGAGAAAGAGGTGGATAAAGATTCACTACACAAGGATGAGAAAATATTATCTTTTTGGAGAGAGGACATAGTTCAGCTCATTTTGCGATGTCATGAGGCAGAAAAACAGACAGACAGAAAATCCTAGATTGTGTGAAAAAACTCAAAACAATGCAGATCCTGGTATGAAAGAGAACAACTCTGAAGTTAAGGAGACTCCTATATCACAACAAAGCATATTGGAAACCAAACGAAGCAAAACTCCAAGAAGGAAAAAGGGCAAGAAAGGGAAAAAGCAAAATCCTTCAACATGTGCTACACAAAAGATGCTTAGGATATGTTTGGTAGCAATTTAAGGTTTGATTAAGCCTTGATAAATTTTTTATCACAGTTTATCATCTGTTTGGTAGTATTTTCAAATTTTTCGGGTTGCACTTTTGACCCACGAAATTCTTGATAACACTTGACTTCATATCCCCGCTCGCCCCCAGGGATTTCGCATCACGTTTTTTTTTATCACGGCCTTCTTTACCAATTTGACCTTCTTATTTCTCTCTTTTCATTTCGAGACAGTGTGAATCCGCATCCGACCAAGGACTTTTCATTTCTCTCTCGTTCGATCTTTCGCCGCCATCACCCCTCAACTCTCTATCGACAATCATCTTCCAAGGTAAGTTTTAGTCTTCAATTAGTTAAGGCTTCCTGATTTATGTTTGATATTTTCTGGATTTGTGTTAGGGCTTCTAGATTTTGCCATTTGGGTTGTTCTTCAAATTAGGGATTGCATTCTTCGATGGTTTTTTGTTCTTCGAATTAGGGTTAGGCTGCAATTGGTTTAGGGCTATTCAAATTAGGGTTAGGGTGTAATTGGTTTTTGTTATTTGAATTAGATCGTTCTGATTCTATGTTTCTATATACTTCGAACAATGCATATATTAGAATGACTAAATGATTCTGTGAATTTGAAGTTGATACTAGTTTCTGCGAATTTCGAAATTGGGATGACTAAAAGTTTCGAAGTTGCAGTTTTTGTGTTATCTGTTGTTGCTTTGTATTTGTGGTACAGTGTAGTTGTTCCTTTCATTTTGTGTTTGTGGTGCAGTGTTGTTATTCCGTTCATTGCTCAGTTTTTAACTGATTATGCTTTGAACCTTCAGATTATGTCTCAAGATAAGGGTAAGGCTAAAAAGAAGTACTGGGTGCGAGATCTTCGGGAAGGACCGTGCAACTGAAAACAGTGCTAGAGACCATGCAAAGACAAATGGCAGCACCAAGGATGTGGAAGACTTTATTGATGAGTATCATAGTGAGGCAGATGAGGATTATGCTGAGATTGTGGCAGCACCAAAGGCTCCTACGGTCAAAGAAGAGAGTGACGGTAAGAAGAGGAAGGAGTCTATAACCTCCAAGAAATCACAATCGGGCTCTTTCCTTGAGGAAGCAAAGTTCACTCTTAGCTTTATCAAGAAGCGGATGCAGACCAAGGAAGAGTAGGAAGCAGTGGCTGTTGGTGATGCACCAAAATCTATTGGAAGCATTCTGTCTGAGTTAGAAACCTACCCAAACTTAACCTTCAAAGAGAATATGAGGATCGAATACACCTTGATGAGATGTCCTCATGATTGGGCGATGTGGTCCAATTTGGGGCATGATGAAAGAGGCGAGTGGATCCAGTTACTCATTTATGAAAATCTACCAAATAAGGGTTGATTTGGTTGGATGTTTGATGCCTTAAGATTTTTCTTATTTTGATGGACTAATGTTGTTGCTTATGTTGTTTGATGAACTAATGTGTTGTTTATGTTGATGAACTGTGTTGCTTATGTTGATGAACGAATGTGTTGCTTGAGAATTCGAAAGCTTGTTGATGTGTTGCTTCGTACTTATGTTGATGAATGTTCAGATTATGTTTGGTTGGTGTTCAGGTGAAATCGTATCAATCCTGTCTACTGAACAGGTGATAAACATAAGAGAATCATAGTCATTTCTGGAGTTTTTTTACTATTCAATCACTGATTGTCGAGTTATCATTCCAGAATAATCACTCTACTGAACAATGAATTCACTGTCAAGATTTTAATTTCTTATGCCTTATCACAAAATTTATCACCAGTTATCACATCAGGGCTTATCACCCTTGATAACTCGGTAACGCTACCAAACGTACCATTAATGATCAGATTAGAGAAGAATGACATGAAATCATGGAAATTCAAAGAGGAAAGCATGAAGGAAAAAAATCTGAGTCCAATGGAAAAACAAGTGAGAGTCTACCTCAGTTATCAAACCCCTTGGTTGATAGAAGGGCTAAGATTAGATGAGTCAACTAAAATGATTTAAATGATTCCTTTAATGTGAACCGTCAGAAAGGTTCAGATTAGAATTGAATACAACAACTAATTATTGAGCATCATATGATTGAGCACCTGAGAATTCCTTTATAATCATATAGTAGCCCCCATATAGAGTTCACTGAAGTCCGTCATTGTGGACAGATTACGTTCGCATATGTTGCTTGGACAACGTAAAGGGTCTGTATCTGCATCCGTCAGGTTGTCGGATAATGATGGTCGCACATTGCTCAGTGGACGGACTCTGCGAATGACGGTGTTCAATAGATACTTTGACAACCCTAATTATTTTCGTTAACATTTAGGATTAACTCTTAAATTAATCTTAGAGGTTAAATCCATATAAAAATGTTAGGTGTATCAAAAAATTTTGTACAAAAATTGTATAAACTAACAGTGGAATGCAAGACTTATTTAATTTTCTATACAAAACTAAGTAAGCACCACAAAATAATGTCGTTTTGTATCATAAAGTATATTTTTAATCAAAACGGCGTCGTTTTGTGGTGCTTACTTAATTTTGTATAAAAAATTAAATAATTCTAGCATTCTTCAAACTAATAACAGTCATTAAATTGTTGTGTTAACAATTAATAATAAATATGGTATAAAGTAGATTGAATCTAATCCAATAAATTGTGTTAGTTTGTACCAAAAAAAAAAAATTATACAACTAATATTTCTCAATCTATACTAATAAAATTTTGGCAAAGCACGCACCTACCCCACACACTATTCCCAAAACAATTTTGGATTTTTCATCGGAAAGAACCTGTTTTCTAGCCTAATTTAGGCCCATTAATTTGCTGCAACCCATTATGTGGCCCAAATAGATCTCCTGTCGTTTTGTTTTCGGTGATCGAAGTATAGTTTCGGTTTTCCGATCTGAGCAAAAATTGGAAGAAATCTGATAAGACGATGGTGGCATCTTCGAGCTCATGGTCGCAAGCTTTGGTGCAAATCTCACCGTACACTTTTGCCTCCATTGGAATAGCTCTCTCTATCGGTGTTTCTGTCCTCGGCGCCGCCTGGTATTATCCATATACGGTCATTTTTTGTGGTCGTGGAGATCTAATTGTTATTAGTTTCATACTTGTTTGTCTGTTTCTGATTTTTAATTGATTTGCTAGGGGAATATATATAACCGGCAGTAGTTTGATTGGTGCGGCGATAAAAGCTCCTCGAATTACCTCCAAGAACCTAATCAGGTGCTTTTTGTTGTCTAGTTATGTCCGATTAAGGGTTTTTTGGCCATATTTTTGTCATTTGAAGTATATGAGTCTGATTGCTTGGAATTTTGCTTCTCCCGAGTCCTTGGAAATATATGAGCCTGAGTTTATGTGCTGCTGTAATTTTTTTGTGTGATATCTGTTACTATCTATTTAATCATTAGGGAATCTGATTTCTTTTCATAGCATGATTGCATTATGGTCCTATTTATTTCACTGGCATTTCCATTTTTCCTTCAAGGAAAATGTTATCTTGACTGTGCTGCGAATCTGAGGTCTGCCTGTCTTCTTAATAGTTACTTGTTTCATCATAGCAGTCATTTTTGAATGCTAATGGTGAACGATAGATCAATAATTTTGGAAAATCTTATAGGGAAGCTGTCCTACTATGGCAATCACCAGCTGACGTATTTCCTCGCTCTGTATATTCCGAAGATTGTTGAACTTAATTATCTTAATAGCAGTGATCTGTATCTCTTCTAGTTAATGCTATTCAAATTTGTTGACACTGTTGGTGCATTGAAGCTTGAGCATTATCTAACTTTGTAGGCATTACTGTGTAGTTAAGCTGGAAATAAACCTTTGTATGGTATTTTTATTCTTAAATATACTTAATAGTATACCTACTTCATTTAACTTCTTCTTTCTCTCAGTGTCATTTTTTGCGAGGCAGTGGCCATTTATGGCGTCATAGTGGCCATCATTCTCCAGACAAAGCTTGAGAGTGTGCCAAAATCTCAGATTTATGACCCAGAGTCCCTCAGAGCAGGCTACGCTATATTTGC
>JAOYMZ010047835.1:0-14375 GCA_025802335.1 Pinguicula primuliflora | reverse complement strand
AGAGATTGTAACTCCTATATTCTTTCATAGTGGAATTCTTCTATCCCTGCCCGTGGTTTTTCCCCTGATTTATTTAGAGGTTTTCCACGTAAATCTGTGTGTCCTATTTATCTTCAGTATTATTTCCTACAAGTTATTAGCTGCAGTTTGGCTCTATCTGTCCTATTTTCACAACACTAACCCAGTACTGGCTGTCGTTCACAGAAACCTCGAGATTATCCAGATTTCGAACCAGAACCAGGCAGATGAACCTCTCTCGCCTTGGCCCCGATAGCTCTTATCCTTTCCGGTCTTTCTTATAGATGCCTTTCTTTTATTTTTTGTTACTACTGTTTCAGAAAACTTCATGCAAATATCTTACATTCCTCAATTGTTGTGACAGGAGGATTCTACAGTGCCATTAAAGAGGCGTGGCCAGTTCAGCATCCAGTTCAGTTTTAGAACTACTAGGAGTTTTATCTGCTGGTATTAGATTGCATTAGTAGCTTCAAATCGGATCCATGCTTCAGAGATGATTTGGATTTATCAAGATTTGGTTCTTCTATCTAATCTAACTTTAACATCTTTCAATAATATGTTATGGTTTAATGCATAACATTAGTACGTATGAGGCACACTAAGGATAGAAGTAGGTGTTCTTGATGCGGCAATTTATTACTCCAGTGTTGTTCAGTATCAAGTAACCATACATTATTTGATAGTGGGGCCACTCAATCCTTCATTTCTGAACAGTTTGCTAGGAAGGTCAATGTGTCGGCAACTCCTTTTTTAGCATACGTTAGCCACCACTAGTCGTACACAGTATCCGATCCGATTTGGGGGACATGTAATTTGGTCCGATCTCATTATCTTGGATATCCAAGACTTCGACCTTATTTTGGGAATGGAATGGTTGATAGGTAATTATACACAAATCCATTGTTAGAACAAGAGTATATTGTTTCAACCGCCTGAGCAAATGTCTTTCTCTTATCATGGCAGATAAAGAGGTGGCAGGAGTGGTCAAATGGAGTTACTCTCAGTGGTTGGGAGGGGGGCATGTAATTTGATCCGATCTCATTATCTTGGATATCCAGGACTTCGACCTTATTTTGAGAATGGAATGGTTGGCAGTTAATTATGCACAAATCGATTGTCAGGACAAGAGTATTTGTTTCAACCGCCTGAGCAAATGTCTTTCTCTTATCATGCAGACAAGGAGGTGGCAGGAGTGGTCAAATGGAGTTACTCTCAATAGTACAGGCTCAATGCCTAGTACATCATCGGTAGATGCATACTTGGCCGTTATAGTTAGCATCTCGGGACAAGAGAAGAGGTTAGAAGACATAGATGTGGTGCAAGAGTTTCCAGATGTATTCCCAGAAGAGTTGCCTCATCTGCCCCCTGATTGGGAGGTAGAATTTGGGATTGAGCTCGTACCACGTGCAACCCCCGTATCTAAGTCACTATATCGAATGAGTTGGCAGAGTTAAAAGTGCAACTAAAGGAATTGATAGACCGAGGACAGATCCGTCCAAGTGTTATTCGTGCAGAAGAAGGATGGGAGCTAGAGTTGACAATTTGGATCCACCCCGGCGGGGCGATCTGGACCCGCCGCATAGACGGGTCTGGGGCTGGTCTGGGGTAGGGGTGGGTGACTCGCCCCAGATTCGCCCCGACCCTTAATTAATATATAATTTTTTATTTATATTTATAATTTTTTATACTTAAAACACACACATATATATATATTGTAATATTAGTACAAATATATATTTTTGGGTATGGAGTGGGTTTAACCCGACCCGTCGACCCGGTTACGGGGTGGGTTCGAATCACCTCGCCACTAGGGAGGGACGAGTCCGGGTCTACCCCTTGGGACAACGGGGCGGTTCTAGGGCAGCTCTGACCAGCCCTGCCCAGCCCCATTGTCATCCTTAATGGGAGCATGCGGTTGTGTATCGATTATTGGGAACTCAACAAAGTCACATACTCAACCAATATCGTCTACCCCAGATAGATGACCTGTTTGATCAATTGACAGGCGCATGCATTTTCTCTAAGATAAAATTGAGATCTGGGTACTATCAAATGATGGTGAAAGACGAAGATGCGTGCAAGATTGCCTCCCGAACATGCTATGGTCACTACGAATTTTTGGTTATATCGTTTGGTTTGACAAATGCTCCAGCAATGTTTATAAACCTGATGAATCAGATATTTCACCCTTATCTCACCAAATTCGTGGTCGTTTTTATTGATGACATTCTAATATATTCGCCCTACGCCGAGACCCATGTTAAACACCTGAAGGTGGTACTACAGCGACTTCGCGATGAGGCACTGTATGCTAGGTTCTAGAAGTGTGAATTTTGGATTTCGAGGGACATTCGATCTCGACAGAGGGCGTGGCAGTAGACCCTAGCAAGATTGAAACTATCACGCAATGGCTGTAATCAATGAATATGGGGGAGATTAGTAGCTTCTTAGGCTTAGCAGGGTATTATCTGAGATTCACCGAGGGTTTCTCCAAATTTTATAAACCACTCACTAGACTCACGAAGAAAGAGGTTAATTTCTATTGGGATTTCTTGTGTGCTCAAGGGTTTGAGGAGTTAAAAAGGAAGTTGCCATCGTCCCCGATATTGACACCATCCCAAATGGTGATGGATTATGTTGTATATAGTGACGCCTCAAAGAATGGACTAGGGTGCGTGTTAATGCAAGACAACATGGTCATAGCTTACGGCACCGGCCAGTTGAAAACTTATAAGGTCAATAACCGTATGCATGATCTGGAGTCGGCCGCAGTGGTATATGTCTTTGAGATTTGGAGGCATTATTTATCTCGGACATGGTACACCATCTATACTTACCACAAAAGCTAGCGATATATTTTTACTCAGAAGGAACTCAATATTCGATAGTAAGATGGATGGAGTTGATCAAGGATTATGCCATCGATATTCAGTATCACCCAGACAAGGCTAATCGGGTTGCTGACGCGCTCAGTCGAAAGGGGCCAACTACCATGGCCCCTTCGTTGGATGTTGAGGTAGTGGATTCTATCCCTGCACAGATGGCCACCTTATGTGTGGTGCCTAGTTTATTGGGGCGAATACAAGAGGCACAATAGATGGATGTCACCATCGAGTGAGCTCTCAAAACAACCATAGAGGGCACACCATTCCACCATCTCACCCCTGATGTCCGAGTTCTAAAATTTGGGAATACATGGATTTCGAATGATTTCGACTTGAAAGAAGATATATTGAAAGAGGCTCATTGGTCACGCACTAGCCTACATCATGGGATCACAAAAATGTATCCAGATCTCAAGGTGACTTATTGGTGGCCAGACTTAAGACAAGAGGTAGCTCAGTTTGTGGCAAGATGCATAATATGTTAGCAGGTTAAAGCAGTGCATCTGAGACACAGGGGTGAGATGAAATCACTAGAGATATCTCTATGGAAGTGAGAGCACATTACTATAGATTTCATTGTGGGGCTACCACGGACGCCGCGAAGGCATGATACAGTGTGAGTGATTGTAGACCGACTGACCAAGAGCGCACGTTTCTTACCCATAACTATCACCTACACCATGATTCAGCTGGCCACCAAATACGTTAATCATATAATGAGTCTTCATGGGTTCCACTAAGTATCGTGTCTGACCGAGATCCCCGGCTCACCTCACAGTTTTGGGAGTTTGCAGGAGTGTTTAGGTAAGGAGTTGTGGCTCAGCATAGCGTACCACCCACAGACAGATGAATAATCTGAGCGAACTATTCAGACCTTGGAGGAAATGCTGCAGGCTTGTGTGTTTGATTTCAAGGGGCATTGGGAAGAATACCTACCTTTGGTAGACTTTGCATACAATAATAGTTATCACAGTAGTTCGGGCATGGCAACGTACGAAGCATTATATAGACGCCATTGTCGAACTCCTCTATACTGGGATGAAGTGGGGGAGAAGCATGTTTCTGGATTTGAGCTGGTGCAAATTGCAAAAGAAAAAATTACCATTATTCAAACAAACTTGCGGAAGGCTCAAGACCGGCAGAATAGTTGGGCAGACCTGAAGCGTTGCCCCCTTACCTTAGTAGTGGGAGGCAAGGCCTTTTTAAGGGTATCACCTACAAAGGGTTGGGGAAGCTAAGCCCAAGATATATTGGACTTAATGAAATTCTGGACAGAGTTGGGAAGAAACATATCGACTCGCATTACTGCCCAACATGTCTAACGTTCATAATGTATTCCATGTGTCACAGCTTAGACGGTATGTGAACAACCCTAACTACATCTTGAATGTATAACAGATCCCGATAATAGAACATTTGAGCTGTGTTAAGAAACCGATAAAGGTTTTGGACCACAAGGTGGTGGAGCTCCAAAAGCATCAAATTCCCTATGCGAAAGTGCAATAGAGTAACTACTCAGAGGGAGATGTCACAAGAGAAACTACTCAATCCATGCAAAAGAAGTATCCTCAATTGATAGATGAGTACCTGGCAACAAGTTTTGAGGACAAAACTCCTATTAAAGGGAGGAGAATATGAGGTACGAATATATCATAATTTATTTATTAAAGTATTAATCAGTGGAGGGGTTTACTTGATGAATTAATTGATAGAGCACTTAGGCAAACCCCCTCTAATTGAGTGATGCTCGGGATAGAATGAATACAAAGGGCCACTTTATCTTGATTATAATTCATGATGGGCCTCAGCTGGCTAAAGTTAGAATCTTAAATTGCTCTCACTTACATCAAGACCACGAGGGATGTTCCTCAAATTCCAGCTGGAATGAGGAGGGAAAATAAGACTTCACATGCGCCTGAATTTGGTCATGAAAATGCCTAACCCTACGATTTGTTAAACAAAAAGGAAAGTCGTGAGGAAGGAAATCCTGAAGGCGATTCTGCAGAGGAGATTTGGTGAAAGGTAGGGATGTAGTTGCATTGGTGTTGGGTGTCTTATTGCAAAACAAAACTCATGTTTTCACTTGTGCTGTGTAATCTGTGTTTGCTTGAGGTTACTAAATCGTGCATAGGTCTGCATAATGGTTTACCTCTATGGCTTTGGTTAATTCCTTTAGCTTGGTTCGTGAATCATATCTGTGAAACTTGATGGTTGGTCTATTTATATGTGAATATGAAGGGTGTTCATACGAGTTTGAGGGTGCTAGTTACAAGATCATAAATTGTTAACAAATTGTTCATATGTTGTCTATAAACAATCACCATAACTTTATAGTTTTAGTTAGCTGAACACATCTTCCTAATTAAATTAGCTCACACACGGGCACCTGCACAGACGATAGATTTGATCTTTATGGTGGTTTCTTTGTCTACAGCTGACTTGGAAATGATAAGAGAGTATGTGAATTGTCCCTTCAAACTAGGAGTTCCCGCCTAAATTTTTTTCTCTCAAGCATGGAGTTCGAGATGACCTACTCTAGCCAGATCTAGCTAGAAATTGCCAATGAAATTATGCCGAAAATCATTCACATATATACAATGGAAGGAATGGCTGTGGAATCCCTCCTTTGCCACTCCGGGTGAGCTCGTTTGGTAGGAGAACATTGTTCTTGCGGTTTCTCCTTGGTCGAATCTCGCTGTTACACGATCTACTCTTTCAGTTTCAGTAATATCCCATACCGGACTCGAACAACTACTTTTTTATCAGCAAATATAAAAAATTGATGCTACAACATTGATGCCTTTGGGAAGGGCCGTCAGTTTAAACATCTTTGCCATCTAGAGTGAGCTCGTTTGGCATATGTTTATATCGGCCAGGGTTGCTCCCATAATCTTGAAAATGCGGATAAAGTGCAGGAATGGCTGGACAGTTGCCATCCTCTGTCTTTCTGGGTGAGCTCGTCTAAAAGAAGGAATCCAGTGCTGGTTTCTCCAACGAATCCTTTGTGTAAGGGTCGTGCTGCATTTGTTTTGAAAACACATTAGTTTCAATCAAGATGCTACTAAAATGAGACGAGACCTACAACAAAGGCTAAGAAACAACTGGAGACATGAGAGAGTGATAAACCAGATGGCGAAACAAAATGGTCATATAACAAGAAATTATATGAACAGACTCTAAGATAGTTCCACAACTCTGTATTTTACTGGTATTTCAGAGAATTGGTCACGTAAGGAGTTGTGGTAATTGTTTCAAGACTATGGTGTGGTCAAGGACATACATTTGCTCCAAGTTAGAAATTATAAAAACCAACGATATGGTTTTATCTCATTCCCAAAGTCTGCAGATATGCAAGGACTATTGCAGGGCCTCTGGATAGGAGAGAGCTCTATGGACATTAATCTATCAATGTATAATAGGAGTGATAAGCTAAATTCATATCATGTTTTAACATCTTTAGCTTATCATTTCTTAGCATCTTATGCCTTATAACACTTCATTTATGCTTAAATTTGTGTTTGATTGTGTTAAAACAAATCTAGAGTGCAAAAACTGCAAACTTTATAGAATTGGGTTCAAAAGAGTTCAAATGGCCGAAGCTTTGGTGATGAGATGTTCTAGCGATGATCTAGGCTTAATCTCGTGCTGATTCTGAGAGCCCAAACCAATTGCAACATGGTCTCATGTGATTTGCATAAAATTTGGAGCCAAAGACAAAACAAAACAAGTATTTGCCAAAACTGGAAAAAAATAGTAACCACTCCAAAAGTTACTTGGCTGAAAGAGAAAATGAGAGAGAAAAGACCATATGCACCCTTCCAGCGTGCATAACTTTCAAACGAGTTCGATGGCGGGTCTTTGCTTTCACAGAGATATAGTCCAAGAGGTTATCATACAAGTTGTATGAGACTTGGAATGATGAAAATGCTGCCTTGACCGAGTTTGGAAGGATTCACTTAAATCAGGTAATATCAGGTTCATTTACTGAGCAGCCCCTGGTATGGTGCATAATTTGCAACGGCTTCTAGGGTAATCTTTACCATTTACCCGAATATAGTCCAGAAGCTCCTCTGTAAGTTCTCTTTGTATGACACTTACATCTGGGCCTGGGAGGATCGAGTTTAGGACCCATATACTGATATGAATCCAGGTGCACATTCAAAGACAGATCAATCCCTAAAATAGTGCATATTTCTAAAATGGCTGAAGGAGAAACCATGCCATTGCATAGGGACGTAGCCCTAAAAGTGTAGAACACTTCTCATTAAGCAACAATAGACATTGGAGTCAGCGAGAAGGGCGAGAAGGTGAAAATACCAGCAACTGGTCTATGTTGCATCCAAGAAGAAGGAAATCATGGATTTGAGTTGCTGTTGCATATTTATGCTTGTATCAGCTCATGCTTCGAGCATGATCTAACTCTGTAGACTTAGGGATTGGTTGAGCCGATCTTTACATTTTTGATTTTGTTAATATGAACCATTGAATCAATATTTACTTCGTTTCATATGAGCTTGTTCTGGCTTATCAGTTTATATGTTTCGGCCGGAATGCACGAACTAATTTAGGTGATTTACATTCACTACGACAGTAGGTGTGTAGATTCTACAATAGACTTGCTCACACTGCCGCCCTTGGGGTATTACCCCTAGCTTGTGGTGTCACACACAAGGAACAAGACCACCGCTCAATTGTATTTACCAATTGGCTGTCCTTGGGGTATTACCTCTAATCTGCCTCTAAGTTGGATAGACTAATTAGCACCTGAACCAATGGGCTAATTATACAAGGGTTCTATGGTTTAAAATAATCAAGAAGTGATTCTTTGGTGATTAAGAGACAGTCATTAGTGTTTTAGCAAAGCAACATACCACAGCCTTGGGTTGTCTCTCTATTTTGTGTTATAACTCTGTTTGTGTTTTGATTTTGGATTAAGTGTCCCGCAACATCTATTCTATACCCGCCAAGCTTTCTAATGGATTTAAGCTTACTCAATCCTGCCCAGTAGTTTGTTAGATATACCTTTCTGAATTTTGGATTGGATCTGACCCTTGCTCCCAGCATTGTATTATTACTTGACAGTGTGCACATGCATTCTCCATTAGACCTATTCAGAAAGCTCAAACATTGCAGACAGAAAGAAATAATGGTGCAAGAAATCGTCCAGCAGCTATACAATCACACCAGCGGGAGGTACAGAGATAGTCTGCTAGGAAAACAAAAACTTTTCCCCTGAGAGAATACCTAGCTCAAAGGTTCACTATGAAGGTGTATTCGTGCCGGCTGAGGAGGAAAAGAAATGATTAGAATATGCTATCATGGCTACAATGGGTTTGGGTTTTGATGATACTAAACTAGATGAGAGGATGAAAATGTGTGGATATGAGTGAGTGAAACTAGCAGTGGTGGATCGAGCACGTTGCCTCGTACTTCCTAAATCAAATGGGATGAAAAGAAAGATACTAAATTATCAGTCTGAATCTATGCTGAAAGCTTTCAGCAAAATGCACACCTGAAATCAAGTGGATGACTATATTGAACTAACTAAACATATGTGCTGGATCCAGGACCATGGATCCTGTACACATGTATGTCAACTCGTTTCTGCAGGTGGTTCATAAGAAACTTTGGGATACTGCATTGGATAGATGAGAATACCTATGACAGAAAACTGTTGCAAGTGAAGATATGTATTAATACTACACTCCAAGATAAAATTCATTTTACTACTCAAGTGGATATAGAGGGAAGTACATACACGATCTTAGTTACTGAAGAACATGCTAGATGCCTAAACTGTGAGCAGCGAAGACACCATACTGTGCAGCAGCTGAACGAGGAAATCATATCTGAGGGAAATACTCCAACTTTTCAAGAGCAACAACATAGACAGGGAAAGGAGCCAATGCACTCGACACAAAATGATAGCAATAGGATTAATGAGAGCAGCAGGAATGCTTTCGCGCCATTGAGAATGATTGGGGAACCCTCAGGTTTTGGCCTGAAGGATGAAGAATGGTCTGCCATCCAAGAAAGTATGCAACCTATAAAAAAATTCTGTCAAAAAAGGCAAGACATAAATATTGATGAGACAAGCGAGTAATGAGCAGGTAAACAAAACAAAGGAACAATCCCCTGTAAACCTGTCAAAGAAAAACCAAACGCCTATCACGATACTAAGGAGAGAGAATTCTGCAACTCCTGAAAACATTTCAACAGCTACAGATCACACACCAATACAATATAGTGTGCAATCTCCACGTGAGACATGAGTGGTGGAAGAACAAACCGATGAATCCAGTGAGCAAGAAAAAGCAGATGACACAAATAAAGAAAATAAAGAAATTACAGTACTAGAAGTTGTAAAGCAGCAAATGATAAAAGAAGAGGGCCAAATTTTAATGTAAAAAATACTGGGTATGCTAAAGCACATTCAGACACAATATGCAGTTAATATTGAAAAATATAAGAAGAAAGGAAACTGGGATGCATGGAACTCTATTGAGCAAGAGGCACTGGAAACTGTGGCATACAAACATCGCATTGGCATGAACTTTGCTGGAAAGGAAGTTGGGACGGTTCAAAATCTTGTAATAATGGGAGTCCGAGATAGAGAGCAAAATGACAGTAACTGTGGCAATGAAAATGTGTTATAGGTAGCAGAAGTCCAGCTGGTTTTATGAAGATTTGCAGCTGGAATATAGGAGGTTTGGGGAGTCCAACGAAGAAACATTTACTCCAAAATCTAATATATAAAACAAACTTCATATAATGGGTGTGCATGAAACAAAACTTGAGGAAGTAAGCAAATTTATGGTGAGAAAAATGTGGGACAAGGTGGATTGTGATCATGTATATAGTTCAAATGGAGCAGCAGGTGGCATCCTTCTAATGTGGAAAATAACTTGGTTGCAAAAAACAGGAACGTGGAAAATTTCATAGGCCCTTGCAGTGAAAGGAAACTACGTAGGGAATAAAATAGTGATCATTAGTGTATACTCATCATGTGTCTACTACAAGAAGCGTGCACTATAGGAGGAAATCAGGGTGTATAATCCGGATGAAAAAATTTGTATCATGGGTGACTTCAATGCAGTGGGATCAGAGACTGAAAAAACTGGCTTATCTAGCTTTACACTAGCGAAAGCTATCACATTCTCACAGCTTATAGCAGATGCTTGTCTGATAGATGTACCACTCACCAGAGAAGATTTCACATGGTTTAAACCTGATGGCAAAGGAGCAAGTAGACTAGATCGTTTCCTGATAAGTGGTGATTGGGCTCAACAGTGGGCAAACTTGATTCAAACTACACAAGACAGACAACTCTCTGATCATTGTCCCATCCTGCTCTCTACGGAGACAAAAAATTGGGGCGCGAAACCATTTAGAGTATATGTTGTATGGCTTGAGCAACAACCACTAGCTGAAGTGTCAGTGGTTCAAACAAATGGCTCTAAAGGAAGGATCCTAAAAGAGAAAATCAAAAGCTTAAGATTGCAAATGAATAAATAGAATGACCAGGTCAATGGAGATATCGACGGAAGGATAAGAGATGCACAGAATATAATCTCACATTATGATGCTAAAGTATCTACGGGACAACTCTCTACTCAAGAAGTAGACCTTAAGAAAAATGCTTGGAGTGAACTCAAACAATTATAGAGGCAGTAAACTTCAATTATAGCATAGAAGTCGAGGCTGAGATGTATAAAAGAAGGTGAAGCCAACTCAATGTTTTTTCATGCGTCTGTAAAAAAGGTGCTATCAGATGGACATTAAGAGGCTGAACTTTGGAGGACAGTGGGTTGAAGAAGTGGCAGAGGTTAAAGGGTATTTAAAGGTACACTTTCAATGCCAATTTGTACAGGAATTCCCTGTCAACCAAGATTTATGCTGCTTGGTTTTCAAAAGCTGACAGATAAACACAACAGTATACTGACTGCTAGATTTACGGATGAAGAAATTGAGCTAACACTAGCAAATTGTAAGGTAGGTAAAAGTCTTTGCCCGGATGGCCTCAACGTCTCCTTCATCAAAAGGTATTGGAACATCTTGGGGGGAGATTATAAAGCTTTTATACATGAGTTTTGTGATACAGTTAAAATTGTTGCAGGGCTGAATGCCTCATTTATTACATTGGCAGCAAAAACTGATAAAACATCATGTATAAAACTCAGTGCTCGAGAATGCGTTGGGCGACCCCAAGGCGTTTTGGGGCCGCCCAGGCTGCTTGGCGGCGACTAGCCGCAAAGGCAAAAAAAATTTAATTTTTTTTTGCAAAAAAAAAAATTTGTTAAAGAAGTCGGGCGCCTAGGCGCCCTGGGCGGCCGCCCAGCCCCGATTCGGGGTGGCCAGGCCAAAATAAGCACCTAGGCGGCCTGGGCGGCCGCCGAGGCGCCGACATTTCGAACACAGCTAAAACTTCATCGTCCAATATCGCTGATAAACAGTGCCTATAAGTTATTGTCTAAACTTCTGGCAAACAGATTGAAAGTTGTTTGATTATAGCTAGAACTCAAACTTGTTTTATCAAAGATAGAAGCATATTAGAAGGCATTATATGTGCAAATGAGGTGATAGAGGATGTGAAGAGATATAACAAAAGATGTGCTATGCTTAAAATTGATTTCCAAATAGCGTTTGACTCAGTTGATTTGAATTTTCTGCTTGACATGATAAAACAGATGGGATTTGATCAGAGATGGATAAACTGGATCCAGGAATGTTTGTCTATAGCAAGAATATATGCGCTAGTTAATGGAAGTCCAACAAACGGGTTCAAACCTCAGAAAGGATTACGCCAGGGAGATCTCCACTTCCCCTTTTTATTTCTAATGCAGCAGAGTCTTACCATTGGATATTACAACAATCTTATGCTACACAGCAGCTCAGGGGATATAGCATGCGCACTACACATACTTCAACTACAATATGCTGATGATACATTGGTTTTAACCAATGGAACAACGACAGACATAAAAGCTATAAAAATGTGTTTGAGGTGCCTAGAACTTATCAGCGGACTGAAGGTGAATTACAAAAAAAGCAGGTTGTTTGGAATAAACATAGCTGAAGGGGAGATGAATGATTTTGTAAATGAGCTAGGTTGCCAGTTAGATACGATCCCATTTGCTTATCTAGGTCTGTCAATTGGTGAAAATCAGACAAGATGCCAACAATGGAACCCGTTGATAGACAAGATGCAAAAAAGATTAGTGAGATGGGAGCATAGTTACCTTATTTTTGGAGGAAGACTGCTACTGATCAAAGTCATTCTAATATCTATGTCAGTGTTCTATATGAGTGTCTAGAAGGCTCCAAAAATGGCCCTGAAGAAGATGGAGAAAATGTTACAAATGTTATTGTGGGGTGGAGGACCGCACAGTGCAGAAAGAAAAATTGCATGGATTCCTTGGACTGATATGTGCCAACAAACCGTGGACGGAGGACTAGGAATAAAGCAACTCCAAACTTTTAACGAAGCACTACTATGAAAATGGAGCTGAATGCTCTTAAACACACAGGACGGAAGTCCATGAAAAGTAACACTGGAAGAAAAATATGTGAGGATAGGTGGAACGAACAGTTCAGATTGCTAGACCTCCATCCTACTCTATGTCACGCGGCCACAGACAAGTATGTGCTGCTTGCACAGACACAAAGTGTTGAACAAAATAGAGACCTAAATTGGAAATGGACCTGAAATAGAAATCTTACCACTCAGGGGCAAAAATGGGTTGATGAAACCCTGATAGAAATATCAGAACACCACTTAACGCAAAATGCAGTAGATATATGGATTTGGCAAAAGAGAACACATCCACAATAAACAATGAAGAGTGCATATCATGAAATTAGGAAGAATTGTGGAGCAACATCAATAGAAAAACAATACATGGCTCAAATCTAGAACAGTTTTTCCATCCTCACAGAGAAATTGCTGGCCTAGAGAGTTCTGCAAACTAAAGTTGCCACAAAAGAGAATTTGATAATAAGAGGAGTGGACATCGTAAATGAAATAGGTTGTGGTGTATGTAATCAACAACTCAAATCAATTCAACACCAATTGATCGAATGCCAATTTGCGGAGCAACTCTGGGATGAATTGTACTTGTGGATTGCTGGCTGCCGAAGATCGATTCCTGTCGAATTGTGGCCTAACTTTATGGAGCATATGGAGATCTCCTCCAAAAATGATGCAGATTTATCAAAATCAGTCTGGATAGCAGCAATCAATGAACTCTGGCATGTAAGAAATAAGAAAAATTTTAAGCAACAACATGAAGTTTTGTTGGAATCCATTGCAAAGCTACAACATCGAATATGAGAAAGAGGAAATGCTAGAGGAATGTTCATGGACCTCTCCATTATCGACTGTGAAAGAGACGCAATTAGTTTCCATATGATTGTATTCTCGGTTTAAAAGATAGGTGGAGGAAAGAAACAGGAAACATCTATGTAAATATTGTAAATGTGTGTTTACATTAATGAAATTTCAAATGCTTTGCTAAAAAAAAGTATGCAAACTTCATTCCTTGAGCTCTTCATTTGTCGAGATGCAAAAATTGAAAGAGTTGTAGATTATAGAGAGGATTGTTAGAAAGAAGATTGAAGAACTTGTGGAAATGAAAGCATGAGGAGCAGATTGGTTGGAGAGGAAAGTTTACTGAGAAATCTGATATATGAGAAAACTGATGTTTTGTCTGCTTGAATATGTTTGTCTACATTTACAATATATAGACTCATTGATGTGAATCCTAATTAATGTATCTATAGCTGTACATCTTGACCAGATCCTAATATGCTTGATCCTAGGAGATCTGCCTGCTTGATTATCTTGACCAGATTTGCAATTGATCCTGTGGCTGACTATTGGGTTTCTTAACACCTCCCCTCAAGCTAACGGGGAGTGAGCAAACTGTTAGCTTGTCTCGTAGGTCAAGGAATTGAGAGGTACCCAATCCTTTGGTGAAAATGTCTGCAACCTGGTCTTTGGACGGAATATATTTGAGCTGAATATCCTTGTTTTGCACCTTCTCACGAATGAAGTGGTAGTCAACCTCTATATGCTTGGTACGGACATGAAATACGGGATTAGATGCTAAGGACATGGCGCCCATGTTATCACACCATATTACAGGTTTACTTGTTAGTATTATGTGCAACTCTTTAAGCATCATGCGAGTCCAATACAGATCGGCTGTAGTGTGAGCAAGTGATCGATACTCGGCTTCTGTACTCGACCGTGCTACTACAGTCTACTTCTTTGCTGTCCAGGATATCAGATTCGAGCCCAGGAAGACCCCAAAGCCTGATGTGGATTTACGATCGTGCCTGTCTCCTGCCCAGTCAGCATCACAGAATGCCTCAAGTGTAAGATTCGGTGAGGCTAATCTAGTAAATAAAAGACCATGACTAATCGAGCCCTTGAGGTATCTAAGAATGCGTTTGACTCCTTGCCAATGACAT
>JAOYMZ010047824.1:0-14375 GCA_025802335.1 Pinguicula primuliflora | reverse complement strand
TTAAGCTCTGGAATATATCTCACATTAGTTAGTTTAACCCTACTACCATTATCTAACTTCAAAGAAATAGAGCCAGTGCCTTTTATTTCACAGATATTATCATTTCACATAATGGCCATACCACTTTTGCATCTATCTAGATATTCAAACCAGTTCAAATTCAGAGATATGTGATAAGTACAACCTGAATCTAATACCCACTCATTCGTACTTTCAAAATCAGAGACCACCAAAACATCCTCCTAAGATAAACTACATGACACATCAGACTTAATTTTAGGTTCAGGTTCATTTAGAAAACAGGTTCTGTCATTTCCAGAAACCACCAGACTAGGACACACATGTTGATCTTCAAAAGAAAAGTAAATTTTTGGACAGTCAGTTAAAAAATCATCAAAATCATCATCATTAAAAACTGTTTGGTTCAACACTGATTCTTCCTCATTCAACTCTACATTTTCATTTTGACTATAGACATAAAAGACTGAGTCATACATGGGTGAATTCTGGGATATGCTAGGGTGACTCCTAGAATCAAAAACCACATGGCCTACATTTTCAGAATATGTTCTAGCATTACTATTGTTGTTCACACATGCATGTTGTACATTTTGACATACCAGGGTATTATCACTACAAGTATGTGCATTTTGACCAGTATTTACCACATTGTTATACCTATGTGTCTCTGTGTTATTCTGCCCTCGAACATCAGACACAAATAAAGTATTTGAGTTATTCGGGTTACCCCTAGGGATTTGAATTACATTTTGATTTCTGTTATCTCTATTAAGTGCAAATCAGTTACTCAAAACATGTCCCAATTTATGACAGTATGTGCATCTAGGTTGATAACCATTTCTACCAAAAGCAGTGTTCAGAAAATTAGAATGACCTTGAAATTTTCTGTTTTGTTGAACACTTTGACCTCTAGAAAAGTTCTTACCCTGCTGAAAATTTTGATTTCTGGAAGGAAATCTATGTTGACCTGAATTCACAGTTTTATTCTGAACTTTAAGCCTATCAGATACATCTTTAACTTCAGTTTTAGCATATAGAACATTAGACACACGTTTAGCATTTTTCAGCTCCATTTCCCTAGACTTTAACCCACTTATAATCACTTCTAGTTTAAGAACCGAACCAGATTATCTAAGTGCATTTTTAACAACCAGAAAGTCTTCACTCACAGAATTCAATAAAATCATAGAAAGAGACTCTTCATCCAAATCATGTGTACTTCCTTTCAAAAATTGAGTGAGTTCAAAAAATTCATCCATATTTTCTTCAACAGCTTTTTCTGAATCCATTTTATAAGAAAACAGTTACCCTTTCACAAAAATCAGGTTCGCAGGTGCTTTAGAAGCATAAATTGCATGCAATTTTTCCTAGACCTCTAATGAATCTTCTGACCCATCTAACTTACGTATAATAGCATCAGGCAAGTTCAGAATTAACAGATTCAATCCTTCTTCCTTTACATCTTCTATTTTAGACACATATGCTCCAGGCCAATCTTTAACATGTTTTAATGCATAATGCACCTTATAATGTGATAAAACAGCTTTCACGCGCCAAGCCCAAATAGTAAAATCACCCTTCCCATCAAACTGTGTAATCTCAACTCTGGTAGACATATTTAGTGTTTCTAAAAACAGCAATTCACAAGTAACAGTTTCTAAGAGCAAATAGGCAAGTAAACTAGAAAGTTCAAGTTATTCCAGATAGTCACAAGGAGCAGACAGTTTCAATTTCAAGAAGAATTCTTTTTCAGCCTTAGGAACTCTCTTTCAAGAGTCTACTCAGTTTTAAAAACTAGTATAGAGAAGGCAAGTTCAACTATAGACACAGTCGGATGCATGGGATGTCCCACAGAAGTCCTCACGGATCCTCTTTACAGGGATCCTCTTTACAGGGCTCCTCTCTAAGACCCCTAAAAGCACTCAAAAGTAAACCCTGAAAGTTGTAATTGTAACAGGTAAGTACTCACAGGCACAAAGCAGTAACAAGTATAGGCTAAACGGCTCTCACGTCGTGGTGCTGATGCGTGCACAAGCAGTAAAAATAAACACATTAGGCTTACAAGCCCACCTCAGGCTCATTGGCCCACAGAATATACAGAAAAAAGCTAACAGAAGACTTACTCGAGGTCGTGTGTATAGACCTCACTCTTCTTTTAATTTTATTTTCAACTCTGTTGTCTGAGGAATTTTTATTTCCTTCCATGTTTTTCCTTTTGGGTTGTTTCCCTTTTTCTAGATGTTAAACAGTCACCAAAATAAATTACAGAACGACAACTACTCAGAGAGTGCAAAAAATTTTCTCAACTTGAAAAATCGTTTCACAGTTTTATCGGTCACCAGACACTAAAGGAAAAAATCTAAAGTGACCAGCCTTCTATGAAAGCTTTTCCAAAGTTTACAGAAATAGATTTTCGCAACAAAAATTAATGCAGTAACTAACTTTTGAAAAATTGTATGTAAATTTTCCTTTGATAACTTCAACAGTTTCAAAACCAGTCTAATGTCGAAGACTTGTTCGAAATTCAGCCACAGTTTGAAAACAAGACGGTTTTCAATATATTGAACTAGTAGATATCAACCTTCTACAGCCAAATTTCAGAGAATACAACAAGTTGCCCTCAACATGCAACTTCTCACAGTAGACAGTCAAAATATGCAAGTCTCAAAATCCCATAACAGTTTATGTATTATGTATGCAGAGTGCCCTTCTTATCAGGGACGCTTTGTTAGGGACAAATTAAATCTGTCCAAGACAGACAGATGTTCAATTCAATCGGATGGTCCACATCAATCTCCCAAAATCAATCATTTATCTCCCAAAATGAGCAATACCCCCACCTATTCATTTCTTTATTTCTCACGCATTACAGAGACACACAGATTACTTCCTTCTGCAGCAATGGTGCCCATCTCAAGCGTCGTCTTCAGTTCTGCCGTGCTCCCACGCAGTCGCTGTCACCATTTCCTCCTCCGAACCAACCCGACATCTCTCTTAGGCCTCAAATCCTCCTCCATATTCGATGCCGTTGACCAGGCTGACGGAAACTTTCTCGATGACAACCGGATCAATTTCGGTTGGGTTCTTACCTGCATCGCATACCCGACTTCTGATGTCGTCATCGAGACTCACAAAGCAGGAGGAGCTCACGGCTTGATTCAGCCACGAATTTTTGATGGTTGTAATTTATAGGGCTTGCTTGTTTGTTTAATTTTACAAAGAGATTGCAATCTGTAATTTTTTTTAATAAGTGATTACAAGTTATTCGCTTGCTTGTTAATTTTGGGGGTGTTTTTGTATGGTGAATACACAAGTGATTCAAACAAAATTTTCCAGTCTGGGGGATTGGGGCCGAACAGACATTTTCACACCAAGGAAATTGCTGATTTTGGGAGATGGGCCGAACAGAATATCCTTTTTTTTACAGTGACAATACGATTTTGTGGCAGATTGATCTGGACCGTCCCATTAAATTAAACGACTCAGATCAATTTGTCTTGGACAAATTGAGTTTGTCCCAGAAAAACAGTCCCGGATAAGAAGGGCACTCTATGTATGCAAGACCACAAATCTCACATATACTGTGTCACAGATACACACGTAAACCAATAAGGTGTTTAAAGATAAATTTCAACCCAAAGTTTCAGAAATCAGCAGAGCAGTGTTCAGATCTACTAAAAATCAGATCAACACCTGCACACAAACCACGAATTAGTATCCACAGTCCAATAAGACGTTGAACTAAGACAAAGAAGCAAATAATCGAAGTATTTCAACCATCTCAGTACAGATCTACCGATAAATGACTCAGATTTCAACAGATCTGAGACATGCAACACACTTCCAAAACCAGATCTGAGCGGTAACCTGGCTCCGATACCACTATGAGGCTCAAAATGACCTTACTCAGATCCTATAGAAGAAATAATCGATGTCAGTAGTGATAAAAACAAAATAGAGCACGAACAATTCGCATGCAAGAAATATTGAACAAAACAGAATGATTCTGTATCCCGAAGACAGCACCGTTCAAAGATCAATCAATATCTCGCAAAAAACTAGCTAGAACACGAGCTGTCAGTAATATAAGCCTCGATGAAAACCGTCACTCAACACTCAAAACGGAGAAAGTAATCGGTTCAAAAGAACGAGAAGAGGACGAGGAGTCCAGATCTGTGCTTAGATTAGGAAACTGACTGAAGAATCGGCCGGAAAAGGCGGAAGAAGCGGTGAGTTACCGACAACGGAAGTAGGGTAAAAAGTGATGAATGAGATACGGACCGAAACAATATATATCACTGGCTAAGACAACGGGTGAAGATGGGTCACAGAATAAAAATGAGACGACCTAGTACAGAATATGAAGTCGGGCCACAGATTTAATCGAGGAAAATGATGAATCGGCCCAGGAACCAAATGCACAGATATAAGCCGAGGCCCAGTGGTACAAATGAAGCCCAATAGCAACAGTCAAAGCCCAATAACCTATCACGGCCCAGAAACTAACTCACAAGTACAATTCTATGTATGAACCAGAAAACCTGAGAATCAAGGTTAAATAAACGATAATCTGAGTATTTGAATTTCAATCTCTAGATCATTTAACCTGATTGACAATTCCGCAAGTCATATTACAGCCCGAAGACTTAGATTTGAAACATTTTAACATCACCTTGTTCTTACAAGTTCGAGGGAAGTACACGAGTGATTTAAACAAGTAAACACACAACATTAAGCTAATAACATACGAGTCATGTCCCTAAATCCCAACACAATCGAGCTTTTTGAACTTGCTGAACTTCGGAGCATATGGTCCAACTGTTAGCCAATTGCTGTGTATTCAATAACCTTGATCTCGATGTTCCACATCCCACACGAGCTATCATTATTATGCCATGTCTGGAGAAAGAATTCTCCTCTGCCCGAACCTCATTGTTCAATATATCAGAATAAATGTCCTGACAGTTACAGTTTGGACAACCCATAACACCCAAAACTATCTCACCATCAACTACTAGAGCCAAGCCGACCTGTGAAATATAGTGATTGTAGACTTCAAAGCAAGAGATTAGATGTTCTATGTATCTTTTACTCAGTAAGGCATAAAATAGCAGAACACATGGAAAAAAACAAAAAAATCACACCTATTCAGCAACAACAACTTTGTATAGCAAATCCACTTCTCAGTTCTTGTAATTTAATTTTCTTAATACATATGTGAATTTAGTTAGAATACTTCTATCACTGATCATGGTGAATGAATGAGAGAATAAGAAGAGAAAAAAGTTCATCAATCTCATCGTTGCAGATATCACTGAACTTTGGGTCTACTTTCAAGGAAGGTCTCAGTTCAAAGAGAAGGAAGCCTAAAAAGCCAATATGCAGTAACAGTTGCATGAGAACGATGTTTTAGAAACAGATAAAAAGTGTCGCCCCCCATTACCATCTTTTTTTTTGGTAGGTAAAGGATTCCATTAAAAACTTAAACGAGTTACAACTACAAGTAAATGCTAACGAGCTATATATACACTAGATCATATATCTACTGCTCGAAACTAAGTTTTATTATGCTACAAACTGGGGCGCTGGTTACCTCAACCAATCATTTAGCGTGTATATCCTTGGCTGAAGCTTTCTTGGATATATCCAGTACCAGACTTGAATTTTAACTGACTGGACCACATTCAGCTCGCCCGCAGTGTCGAACCGAACATAGTTTCGCTGTTTCCACATAAGCCAAACTGCAGCTTGCCAAGTTGTCTTTCCGATTTGTTTCCACATTTTTCCTTTGAATTGCTGCAGAAATGCTTTGTAATGAGAGGGGACATGGTCATGTGGTTCAATTGTGAAGTCCATCCATGTTGCCAGTTCTTGCCAAATCTCTGCTGCGTGCGAGCATGAGCAGAATAGGTGAGCTGCAGTTTCCTCGGTTCTTCCACACAAGACACATCTTCGTGCAGCTTCTTGCATGTCTAGCCCTCTAGTATTCAGCTTGTCAATCGTGGCTATTCTATGTTGTAAAAGCCTCCATGTAAATAACTGAATCCTGTAGGGAGCCAGCTTTCCCCATGCTGTTGCTAGTGTGTATCTTGTGGCTTCTGCGTTTGGAACCATTGCTGCAAATAGGATCTGTTAGGCTGAGGAAACAGTATATTTTCTGGACGGATCCCCCTGCCAAATCCACAAGTCTTGCGTGCCTGTATCAGATATTGTAATAGAGGTCACCACCTGTTGCAGCTGAAGGAGTCTTTCTTCTTCCCATGAACGGAGCTGGCTACGAAATGTTAACATGCTGTGCTCATCAGTTATCCTTCGTAGGATTTGCCTCACATTAGAGTCTTTTTGTGTAGATAACCGGAACAGGTCACTGTAAAGAGTTGCCAGAATTCCTTCCAAGGTCCAGTTAGTTTTCCAGAAGAGTGCTTCCATCCCAGACTGAATCTGAAAAGTGGTCTGGTTGTTGAACCAGTCTTCTTGAGCTACCATCTGCCATATATCACCCCAAACTCTCGAAGTATTTGTTGGGAGAGTGAGCAGGTGTAGTTCTGCCATTCTGTCTGTCGGTTGAAAATATTTTGAGCGGATCACTATGCTCCAGAGAGAGTCTTTTTCCATCTTGAACCTCCATATCCATTTTCCTAGAAGAGCTATGTTCATCTGGTGGATGTCTTTAAATCCCCAATCCTCCAGCGTTTTTGTCTAGGCAGAGATGTAACCACTTGATCCAGTGGATTGGCCTTTGTGCTGCCTTTTTGTTCTGCCACAGGAACCCCCCCATTGCCATCTTCTTGAGTGAATGCAGTTTTACATATCAAAGTAGTGATGATACTCTACACAACTTTCACGAGACTGTACATGGAATCAACGCAGAAAAGGAGGATTACAGTAGAAAATTGTCACAAAAAAATTTGTCTCAAAGGAAATTCAATAGAAAGATCAAAATTCAAACCACATCAAATTTCCAAATATAAACTCAGCCAACATACCACATATAGAGCTCCATCACCAATTCGCCATTGACAAATCCTATTGCCCCATCACTATCTGCATGTGCAACAAGATCAAATCAACAAAGTTGTCAACAATAGGTTGCAATCATGAATATTCGTGTATTGATGAACAAAACAAAAGATTGAAAGGATGTATTTTTTAGAAGATAACGCTATCTCTCCGCAGTGAGTAAGAACACAACCACAAGTAAAAAGAAAAGGATCACAGCAGCAAAACATCTTATCATATACCAATATATTCAAAGACCTTACAACCTATATTGCTTACAAAAATAAATACATGCTTCACGCTACCGCTTAACAAAAAAAAAAGAAAAAAAAAACAGAATGTAATGACGATTGAAGCTCACCCAGTAAGTAGTAGGCTCAGGGCCAAACAGAAAGGCTTCTTTCCACCCTCGATCAATGGCCTTCAAAACCTCATCTTGAGTTAGTTCTTCGTGTACCCCTTCAACAATAGCATCAGCAAGATTATATTCCCGCACAAACCCTGAGTCTTCCTTAGCAACCAGTGGAATTGAAGGGAATGCTTTGCCGAGCTCTGAAGCATTATGGCAACAAAATTTAAAAGGAGGAACGGTCTGACAAAAACGAAGACCCACTTCCTTTTTTCCTCATAATCCGATGCTAAGAACATTACTTACTTTTCCTTTCCCTCATATTCTGACAAGTGAACTAAAAAATGATTATCCAGGATGACCAGGGCTTGAACTCCAAAATCAGCAATAATGACCGGTGTCAAGTGGAGGACTTAAACCTCTCATAACAAGAGGGTCAGGTTCGGATATCACTGATAACAACGAATTCATTTGGGCCACCACCACATACTTAAACTCCGAGTATTGCCTGGTTCATGAGGGATCTGTCTTTCATGAACCCCTCCATCGAATGATATACAAGCATACCATATTTTTTTTTTAATTTTTTTTAGGTAGTACTAAGATTCCAACCCTTACCTTACACAACCACCCAAATTTAAACACAATCACACCACTAAGCCAAGTCATCTTCGTACAAGCATACCATACGTTATAAAAAAAAGCAATAATAACCGGTGCTCGGTCCACAGAACTTCTGGATGACTTTTTCATCACAAGAAAATAGTGATCTTTGCACCTATCTTCGGAGGGCGGGGATGCCAATATCAGTAAATGCATAAACATTGAATTCCAAGATAGAAAAAAAATGAACGATAATTACATAAACGCAGAGATTGCAGTCCCTCTCCGCAACACCTACAGCTACAGCTGCCTGAAGATGTTGATAGTACTTGGCATTCTTCAGTTAAAGGAATGCCCAAGGTGCCCCCTGAAAAAACACAAACCAATAAATCAAGATTTAATTTTCCGAAACCGAATAAAAATTTCCGAAGCAAGACCAATGACGATGACTCGTTTTTTTGGTTGACCTAAGAGCATCGGCGTATCGATGTACGTAATGGACGATGACGAAGAACAGAGAATGTACAGGCCGCGCCATAGAGAAGAAGAATCATGGCGCCAAACAACAAAGTCGATTCGAATTACCGATGAATCCAATGTGGCGATTGGTGCTGAGTGCTGGCCCATGGAAAAGGTGGAGCACACACTGGACTGGAATCTGGAGGCACTCAGGAGAGAGATGCATGTGGGCCGGCCCATATATAAACTGCTCAGCTGGAACGTTTTTTGTTAAAATCGGCTATTGCCCTGTAATGGGCCTTGCCTTACAGTCATAACTCAATAAGTGTAGAATTGGGTTTCAGGCTTCAGCCTTCAGTATCACAATATTCGAATTTGAGCCGCCCAACGATAGACAGGCTAGATTAGAACAATTTTAGGGTTTTTAACTGGGTTGAATGATTTTTTTTTTAAGTAATGCGAAATACAAGCCGAACGAATCATAATTACTTCATATATATATTCAACATTGATCGTCCTATTATAAAAACATAAAACACTAAACAGAAACTTGTTTATAAGAAGAAAATGAAAAGAGAAAAAAAATAGATGTTCCCTAAAATTATGGCCCTAAAAAATCATACTGCTCCCTTTTTCATCTCCAATCCGCCGTCGTGGTACGCCTCCACCTCCGTCATGTATCGGGACCAGAACCAGTGCTGCTTCCACACCACCACCATCTCTTCAATGGGGATATTCTTGGTCTCCGGCAACATAAAGCCGATGAAAACGGTCATCACCAGCACGAAGAAGCCGAAGAACAAGAACAGGAAGAACTTCATGTGGCAGAGCATTGTCAGGAAGAGTTGAGCCACGACGAAAGTAAAGAACATGTTCACCGAAACGTTGATACTCTGGGCGGCGGAACGGATCTCCAGAGGGAAAATCTCGCTGGGAACCAGCCAACCGAGAGGACCCCAGGACCAGGCGAAGCCGGCGACATAGATGCAGATTAAGAGCACCACGACTATGGCGTACCATTTGGGGAGATCGGTGGGATTTCCTTCGAAGCCAAATTTCGCACCGATGCATATGGCGACGATGATCTGCAGCAAAAAAAAATCAATTCTCTGATTGTTTGGAATTGTAGTTGCGAATCAACTGTTTGTCGAAATGTACCTGACAGATGAACATCTGGACCCCTCCTACGATGAAGAGTAACCTCCTCCCCATTCTATCAACGCATAAAATAGAAACAACGGTGGCCAAAACATTGACGATACCGGTGATGACCGCGGACATCAAGGAGGCATCCCCTCCAAATCCGATCGTCTTGAACAGCACAGGAGCATAGAACATGATGACATTGATACCGGTGAATTGCTGGAAGAATGGAATGGCAAAAGCCATCGTGAGATGTGGCCGGTACTTCCTCTGCAGGAGGTTTCTCCATGGATGTTCCACCAATTTCGACGTCTCGCTCGCAGCAATCAAATCATTGAACTCTTCGTCGACGTTAGCGACGCCTCTGATCCTCTGCAGTTTGGCACGGGCTTTGTCGCGGTTGCCCCGCTCGATCAAGGAGTTCGGCGTTTCCGAGAGGACCAGCGAACTGACGGTGATGATCAGGGCCGGAACCACAGCACCGCCCAAGCTCAGTCGCCATCCCCATCCGCCCTTGATCTTCGCGAAGCCGTAGTTCAACACGTTGGCCGCGAGGATTCCCACGGTGATGGACAGTTGAAATACCATGTTAAGGGCACCTCTATACTTGTAAGGAGCCATTTCGGAGAGGTAAAGCGGCACAGCCTGCATCAAACGCAACAACAAAAAAAAAAAAAAGATCTCTGTGAGCATGATTCGTACGACCAAACCCAGAAAGGAATTGGAGAAGATGAGAATTCTGTAATACTTGATTTGCAAATCCGATTCCGAATCCGAGCAGAAGCCTTCCGACGATGAGCATCCAGACGGCCTGTGCGAACCCATTAATCAATGCTCCGACCAAGAACAGCACCCCTCCGAACAGCATCGATAGTTTCCTCCCAAACCTCCTGGTCACCGTCGACGCCACCAGCGACGACAGTAGCGCCGCCAGGTACAGCGACGACGTGAACAGTGTCAGCGTCACGCTGTCGAATTTGCAGTACTGATTTGTGGAGTCATCCGCCTTCTGCTTCCTGTACACGGACGGGAAGAATTTGCTCAGGAACGAATCCATCGACGTCACACCCCCTGCAAAACCAAACGAGAACCATTCACATCCCCACAAAAAACCAGAAACCAAAAAATCACACAGCTCGAAAAAACCCACCTGAAATCCCAATATCGTATCCAAAAATCAGCCCACCCATGGCGGCAATAATGCAGGTAACGAAGACATAGAGAGTCAGATTTCCGGGATAGGCTTTCCCGCTTCCCGGGATATCAGTAAAAGCACCCCCGGCCATTGTTGTGATATGCGAATTCCGGCAACTGAATCGAGATAGAGAAAAAATCCCTTCAATCTTCTGATAACTTTACAGAGAAAAGAGAAAGAGGAAGATGAATGAAATTGTTATAACAACATAGTTAAGAGTAGAGCGATATATATAAGGAAGAAGTTCGAATGGATTAAAAGATCAGATAAAAAGATGAAGATCGGTACGAATTGTATTTTCCGTTATCTTGTCACGGATTATGCGCCGTGCCGCTGTCGACTCTTCATAGTCAACAGTCAACGCAATGAAAACGGAAATTTTCTTATAACTCCGTTTGCATTTTTTCCCACGTCAAAATTATTAAATATATATATATATATATGAATAATACTAGTCATATTTAATAATTATGTAATTAATTAAATATACATGTCAATACAATGTCAAGTTAATTTATATTTATTTTAATATGTGTATAATTAAGTTAAAATCCTTTAAAACAATGTGTAGCATTAATGCACGTATACATCCGTAGAAACATAATCTCAAAGATATGGATTTATTATTTGATCTCCATATTTATAACCATAAATACTAAATATATTATCTAATAATTCTTTTTTATTGATTTTTTTAGATAAGTAATTCTTTTTATTAATAATTAATATAAATTATGGTATTCTATCGGGAGAAGATTTCATCTTGATATGGAGTTTATCAAAAATTAGTCGATAATGTTCATTGTTAAATGTTAAGTCATATTTTGCTCATACTCTAACTTATGATTCTGTATTGTGATCCTGTCTACTCTTCGGATTTAGCATTCAACACAATTAAACGGAAACTTTTTTATAAATGCATTTGGATGAATTTTTCCCCACTTATCGGAAGATCTAAAAATAAAACATTTATTATTTATCCATCAAGTTATACACACATATAATCACAGCAAGTTATTTTTTATGATAAATTATGGTGTGTTATTTTCATTGTTCGAGATGTCGGCGCCTAGGCGGCCGCCTAGGCGCTTTTTTTGGCCTGACCGCCCCGAATCGGGGTTGAGCCGCCGCCTAGGCGTCCGACTTCTTTAACAAATTTTTTTTGGCAAAAAAAAATAATAAAAATAATTGTTTTTACCATTTGTTGCCCGTCGCTGCCTGGGCGCTGGGCAGCTCCAAAACACTTGGGGGCCGCCCAATGCATTCTCGAATACTGATTTTTTTAGAAAAATGTGACACTTAATGTTTTATAAAAATTAAGTATATCAAAACGACATCGTTTTGTTTAAAAACACCATTTATAACACAAAACGATAATTTTGTATAAAAAATTAAGTATGCGTAACATTTCTATTTTTTTCAATCTGGATAAGATTTCATCATGATAAAGCGTTTATCTCTATAATTGTTTCCATCAAGTATTCAATCCAATTTTCCAAATTTATCATATTAAATCTCATATATTTAATTATATAGGTAGAAGAATGGATTATCTTGAATCATTTTATGAGGAATTTTTTTTTGGTAAATCATTTTATGAGGGATTGTCCTAGTTATTTTAAGAGTGAAAATTGCACTTAAAGGCAATATATTTAAATTCCCTCAGCAAAATGAGACTGTCATATATGGCTTGACAAGTGTGACTTACATCACTTCCGTGATTTATTAATTATTGCGCTAACCCCGTTCCTACATTATAAAAAAAAATCTTAATCATTTTAAACCCCGTTCCTTTTGTGATAACGGCATGTCCGACTTTTGAAATATCTTAATTTCCCATTTGCCCGTATGAGCCGATCCAATCCCACGTCACCCATCAATATCCCAACTTGAAATATTGGAGAAAGTCATTCGACCGTTGGGCAGTATTTACAAAAAAAAAAAAAAAAATCGACCGTTGGGGAGTGTTCACATTCTTTCTATTTTTTTTCTCGGGTGCCGGATTCATGTGATCTGATAAGTTTATGTAGGATTTTTTTTTTGTAAATTCTATTAAAAGTTGTTTTTGGCTTTTGATGAGAGCTTTTAAAAAATGTGCATTTATAAGAAAGTTATAAAATGTTTGCAGTGGGAATTTTACTGTGACAAAAGTTTAAAAAAATAGTATAACAAAATGGATATAATACAGGAAATTTTTTAAGTATTTTGATATTATCGATTTGTATATAGACAAAATTATCTTAAAAGTGAATTTTTACAGGTTTACAAAATTGACTCCGCCTTAAGCCTCACAGAAACTACTCCAATATAGTTTTTGGCTTTTTGGCTTTTGGGAGCCTTTCCACCGCTAAAAGCCAAAATCGCAAACAGTATAAAAGAAGCTTCTGCGATTGAAAAGCCAAAAACTAATTTTGAGAAGAACATGCAAACAGGGCCTTAATGTGCACAAATTGTCAACAGAAAGATGATATAAATCCTAGACATTCATTAATTGCAATTAATTTTTTCCCGAATTTAATGTAAAATATACTCTTGTTCTATTTAGGTTTATGAGAGTATATAATGTGGAGATTTTAGGTTTATGAGGGTATATAATGTGGAGAACTTATATTATATTTAGGCACAGTTTTCAAGTTCTACTGAAAAACAGTTTTTACCTTTTCAATCGCAGAAGTTCTTTTTACACTGTTTGTAATTTTGGCTTTTGGCGGTGGAAAAACTCCCAAAAGCCTAAAAGTCAAAAGATCCATCGGAGTAGCTTCCCGGAGGTTTAAGGCAATAACAATTTAATAATAATTTAATAATTATTTAAAATTCACTTTTAAAATAATTTTGTCTATATACAAATCGATAATACCAAAATACTCCAAAAAAATCCGTATTATATCCATTTTGTTACACTATTTTTTTAACTTTTGCCACAGTAAAGCTTATCACTGCAAACACTTTAAATTTCCTTATAAAAGCACCTTTTTTAAAAGCCCCCTCAAATGCCAAAAGCACATTTTCAGTAGAATTCGCAAACAGGGTTGTGTGGGTGTTTGCGAACTCTGTACAAAAGCAGCTTTTGACGGTTGAAAAGTCAGTTTGGAGTGTTTGCAATTTTTTGCTTTTACCGTTTGACTTTTGATTTTTGCGGTGGAGAAGTTAAAAAAAGCCTAAAAGTCAGAAGCATCTCTGGGTTGCTTTTGGAGTGCTTTTGGCGATGACATTTTTATAAATATTTAAAATATTAAATTTAAGATATTTTTACCCTCTTAAACAACTCAATATTCCCAAACTGACGAATATTTTTGTCATTTGTTAGATTTATGGTACAAAAGTAACTTTCAAATTAATAATATGCAAACGTTGTGTTTTGATTTTTGTTGTAGACAAACATATTTTGAAACACTGTATTAAGTCTGTTACGTGAACATGCATTTTCTGCCTTATAAGGTGACTTATTTGAAAAGACATTTTTTCAGTCCGATTAAAAAATAAGGTGACTTATCAGTCTTTCATTATAATTTTACCATTGACTTTATAGAGTAATTTTCGTATGTACAGCCTTATATGTACGGTAAAAAGTACAACCCATACTTGCCATCATCCGTTTTCGAAATT
>JAOYMZ010047813.1:0-14376 GCA_025802335.1 Pinguicula primuliflora | reverse complement strand
ATAAGAATAATGCATAAATTTAATTTTAATAAATAATATTAAACTAATTAAAAAATTTAACTATATACTAAAAATACTTGAACCTTGAAAAGCTTTAATGAATCCGCTGCTGTCGAATATGCTCTTCTTTGCCAATTAGAGAGTGCTATTTGTTGTTGGTGTGTTAAAAAACGAAGGGGAGAGACTGTATTTATAGGGAGGGCCGCGCGGGTTGCTTCCACGCGGCCCTATGTATTCCCGCCCATGGAATGGGCGGGAATACATATCTCGCGTGGGTTGCATCCGCGCAGACGTTAATCCGCGCGGATGCAACCCGCGCACCCTCCTTAATTACTAATTAAAGAGGGCGTGCGGATGGAAGCCGCACGGATTAACGTCTGTGCGGCTTCCATCCGAGCGGAGCCCTGCCGTGCGGTTTGAACACCCGCGCGGTAGGGCATTTTAGCAACTAAGTCGAAAAAACAGAGCACAAGTAAAAATTTTGCGAGAAAATCTGCATCTCGATGTGATTTCGTTTTCTTTGCTTTTCATTATATATTATCGTCTCCAATCTTAATTCATTCTTTCTTTGTAGATCTGGTCGATTCCTGAGTTATAACACAACCAATACCAGCTTGGCTCGATGAACGACTACGCAATCACAAGAAAGGTGACCATAGTTTTTTTTGAAAATTTTGTTAAGCTTCCCAAAAGCATTTTCATAATATCGAAACTTTTCTTCCTTATCGGCGGGTGGAAAGAGCAGTTAATTGACAAAGGCCATGAGCGGCGGCGGAGGGCAGCAGACGGTGCACTCACTAGCATTTAGAGTGATGCATCTGTGCCACCCGACGATGCACATTGAAACATCGGCACTGAAATTCGATCCTTGTGACATTCTCTTCGGCGAGGATCTTTTAGATGATCCAATTGCAGCTTCTAATTTCCTTCGCATTCTCAGTGGCAAATCGAACGCTTCTTCTGTTGACCCCTCGGATCTTAGCAACCTCAAAAGATTCCTCCTCCAGGATCCCAGTGACTCTCTTGGCCTACCCGGCCTCCTCGTTTTCCGTAAGTCGTTTGGGCATGTAGGCATGCATATTCGTACTCCTCTTCAAGTTAGGCTTGTGATATGTGAGCATGTGCCTTTGAGTAGATGGAATAGTTATTCATTCACCTTTGGCCTGTATTCAGTGCTATATACATGGGGGAGGAGAGATACTAAATCGCACCGCTCTAGTAGCACCCTATTTGCACCGCTCTCTCACAAGAGGAAGGGTGGGGTCCACACAAGCGCGGTGTGTGTGTGTTTGTGATCAAGCGATGCAAAAGCAGTGGGAGATAGCGGTGCGCTAGAGACATTTTGGGGTTATACAAGTATCAACAACAACTCCGATTTTGAGGTTCGGGATGTTGTCATTAATGTAATAATCACTTTTATGTTCTAGCTTGTAATTTTGTATTATGGAACATTTCTTATGACCTGCCGAGTGCAACATAGAGCTCACCATGTAACTTCATACTCTGATCGTGAATAGGCGGAAATTCAAACAAAAAGACAGGGGATACTGCTTTTGGATACATCTAAATCTCAGGTTGAGTCCATACGTGTTAATGGACGCTATGATTTCATTGTGGAGCATGATGTGAAAGAGCTTGGCGCACAAACGTAAGTAAATCCAGGAAAATTCAAGTCTTTGCATGTTCAATTTTATGTGCTATGATATGCAAAGTGTACTGTTTGTGATCATGTTTTTCGTTTTTGGTCAATAGCTTTGTATCTTCCCCCGTTCTTAAGTCCATTGTTGCTAAGCCTCTATCACTTAGGACAAAGTTACCCCTCAACGAGTTGTTTAGCAACTGAATACATTATCTTATGCTTCCATATTTGTTTGGTGTCCATATCTGTGGATCTCCAAGGTTGTGACATCCTTTTAGATTAAGGTGTTGGATGGAATCGATGTATTCGTGCAGATTTTTCAGTTATATTATGATGCTACGCGCATCTTTTCGGCATTGAAGAAGCCGACCGCGCATAGATTTTTTGTACAAATGTCCAAGATTAATAAGTCTTTGTATGCCTTGAGTTCTAGTAGTGACCTTTGTAGCTGACGTATTGGAAGATGTAAACAAAGTTATATTTATTGGGGAGAGCCACTAAAAGAAACTCATTAATCTTTTGCTTCGGGTTCATTATGAGCAGCTCGCCCCAATACCTATCAAACTTTGCTTGCATCCTCCAAATGATGTCAAGCTATTAAATCGTAAATGCTCTAGACCTCAAGGCATCCAACGACTTACTAATCTGGGATATTTGTGCAAAAAATCCTTGCGCTATTGCTTCTTTGATGCCATGCGTGTAGCATCATAGTATATCTGAAAAATCTGCACAGATACCTTGAGCTACTTGTATTCGATAACAAGGGATCACATTAAAGCAGCAGCGTTCGAATGGCCTCCACGAGAAATTTGTTGGAGATAAATAGATAAGGATGAGGATTAAGGAAAGGTTTTATTCCTTAATCCCCAAGATCGTGATCCCTGATTTTTATGGATCACGGAGATCATGGAAACGTGAGGAGGTGTGTGTGATTGTAACTATAAATACAAGAGAAAAGTCATGAAAAACATAAGAGAAAATACTCCTGTGGACGTAGGCAATTGCCGAACCACGTAAATCTACATCTCTTTTATTCTTTTCATGGTATCGAAGCAGGGATTAGATCCCATTTCTTGATCTACCTAAAGAGGAGGCCGTTATGGTTCTGGGCGACGAGGAGGCCATGCCGCCATCATTGACGGAGGCCAATGCTCGCAAGATGATGAAACTGGTGGTTCCGGTACGGTGAACGTCGGGAATAGTTAGAATTGCAATGGAGGAGGCGGAGGGATCCGAGTCGAACAGGTAGAAACCCGTCTGCACGGGGACCCACCGCCCGCGGCCCAACAACAACCAGGTATTTATAGAGGGGCACGTTCGGGTGTGAAAAGACCGAATTGCCCCTCAATCTGTAATACTGCACTTTATTTTCCCCGAGGGCTATTTTGGTAATTGCGATGATATACATATAAATGGGCCAAGTGTAGCTGTAGGATGTGGGCTGAAGGAGAGAGATTCATTTGGGCCAGCAGGAATTAATTCGGCTGGGCCGAACAGATTTGGTTTAACTGGGCCAGGAAAAGAGTTTAATGCAGGGAAGGAAAATAAGTGGATTTTTGACTGTGGTGCCACCGATACGATTACACATGATTTATCTGATATTGTTAAATTGCAGAAAACTCATAAAAAAGTGGTCCAGACTGCAAATGGAACGTTTGTTCCCGTGAAGGGTGCCGGAGTTATTGAGATTTCACAATCTATTAAATTATCTAAATGCTTATATGTTCCATCTTTGTCGTATAAGCTCCTGTCTATCAGTCATATTTCAAGAGAATTGAACTGTGTAGTGATGATGTACCCTTCTTTCTGCATTTTATAGGATATACGTACGAAGAGAATAATTGGGTGTGGCACTGAACGGGGTGGTCAGTACTACGTCGATGAGGTTACTTCAGAAGAACAAACTCTACTGACTCATGGGTCTCCAGACCCAAAAAGTTTGCTGTGGCACCGTCGTTTGGGTCACCCATCTCACTCGTATCTTCGTTATTTATTTCTTAATGTGTCTAGTATTCCCTTCAATTGTGAAACTTGCATTTTGGCCAAGAGCCATAGACAACTTTTTCTTTCGCATCATACTCGTGTTCAGAATATTTTTTTTCCTTAGTACATTCTGATGTTTGGAGCCCGCATCTATTATTGGTGGTCAGGGAATTCGTTATTTCTTGCTGTTTATTGATTATTGCTCACGTATGACATGGGTCAATTTTCTGAAAACTAAATCTGAGGTTTTCGACAAGTTTACTCAGTTTTATAAAATAGTGTCTACCCAATTTAGTACCAAAATTCAGATGTTTCGATCTGATAATGGGGTGAATTCGTTAACTCCCAAATGAAAAACTTTTGTTCTGAAAATGGCATGATACATCAAACCACTTGTTCTTATTATCCCCAACAAAATGGGGTTGCTGAAAGGAAAAATAGATTTCTTCTCGAAATAACTCGTGCCTTGATGCTTGAGTCGCATGTTCCGTCAAATTTTTGACCTGAAGGTATTGCCACATCGATTTTCTTAGCTAAATGTTTACCTACGAAAATTTTGAAGTTTCATACTCCTCTTAAAACATGATCTGAATTTACATGTATTCCATCTGCTATGTCCCTCACTCCCCGTATTTTTGGATGCACTGTGTATGTTCATATTCTTAAAATTCATCGCACTAAGCTAGACGCCTATGCCGAGAAATGTGTCTTTGTGGGCTCCCAGAAGTGATATCGATGTTATAACCCTCATACTCACCGGATGATGGTGACTATGTATTGTAATTTTATCGAGACGGAATATTACTTTCACTCATCCTCTCAATCAAGGAGTCAGGGGGAGAATAGATTAGACTCCCTTGATTGGTTAGCTACTCATATGTTCAGCCGACTCACGTGCCTCCCACACACAGCCCAGATATCCCTTGCCCGATTCCGGCACAACATGCGCCTCATGTGCCTTACGCACCAGCTACAGAGTCCTCCCATACATCAACTCATGTGCCTCACGCACAAGACCTGCCTCATGAGTCACGTGGAGCATCTTCACTGGAACAGACCATCGGCGTGATACAGCCAGTCCAGGAAGAGCTATCTCAGTTGTCCCCTTCTACGGATATCCAGGTAAACACTATACCATCTGAGGCTCCGTCTACTTCTTTGAATTCTTTGACTAATTGTGATGCAGGCGAAAGTCCTATGACACCTAAATACATCCTTCCGCCTCGGTCTACTCGGGGAGTAAAGTCAAAGAAGTATACTCCTGACCATGATGTGAAGACAAAAAGATATTCTGTGGCTGACCTAGTCAGGGGGAGCTTATCTGATTCTGCACAAGTCTTTGATATAGCAGTTTATTCTAATAATTTACCTCGAAATGAAGTTGAAGCTTTGGATAGACCTGAATGGAAGAAAGTTATGGAGGAAGAGATGAGTGCTTTGGACAAAAATGGAACTTGGGAGCGATGTCATCTTCCCCCTGGAAAGAAACCTGTTGGGTGCAGATGGGTGTTTACAGTGAAGCGAAATTCAGATGGGTCAATTGAGCGATACAAGGCCTGGTTGGTAGCAAAAGGATATACACAGACTTATGAGATTGGCTACTCAGAGACGTCTCTCTAGTAGCAAAGTTGGATACTATTCGGATTCTATCCTCGATTGCTACAAATAGGGATTGGCCCCTACACCAATTTGATGTTAAAAATGCTTTCTTGCATGGAGATTTGAGTGAGGAGGTGTACATGGAAGGTCCGCCCGGTTTTTCATATGACTTTCATCAGAATGAAGTGTGCAGATTAAAGAAGGCACTCTATGGCCTAAAGCAGTCTCTTAGGGCGTGGTTCGGGTGGTTTACCTTAGCAATGAAGAAGTGTGGATATATTCAGAGCAATTCCGATTATACCTTATTCCTGAAACATCGGAATCAAGGTATTACATGTTTGATTATCTATGTCAATGACATAGTTATTACAGGAGATGATGTTGATGAGATCAGTACACTGAGAAAGAACCTTTTCAAGGAGTTTGACATGAAAGACATGGGAATGCTAAAATACTTTCTCGAGTTCGAGGTCCTAAGATCGAAGCAAGGTATCTATATTTCGAGTTTGACATAGCATATGAGACTGGAACAGTTTTCGTGTTTTGTCACACTGGCTTTCTAATCTGAATACCGGAGTGTGCGGTAGGCTTCAATGACAAAAATGGCCTCATTGCCTCCCTTTGAAAGACCGTATTGCTTGTTGAGAGAAGGCATTGACTGGATTTGAAGCTAAAAAAATCCTTCAGAATCTCCTCAGTCTCCTTCAACTTCTGTACAAACTGATGTTGTTCCATCTTTTCCCTTTGGAAAGAATCCACAGATGTAATGAATAACACAAAAAACAAAGGCATGGTGCAAATTGTAGATGCAGAGATGAAGACTTCGGCCAGTCAATGTCGAGTTTTACAGGTAATTAATGAATGAATGAAAAAGTAAGGTGGCGATATTATCCACAACGGTTTTATCCCAGATGCAAGATGCAACGGTGGAGCCTAAGTGGAATCTGGTCATATTTGTATCCAATCCGGACATTTCATGTAAATAAATAAAAAAACATTACCATTTTTTTTTGTTGGACATAAACCAACAGAAAATTAAATCAGTAAACATAAAAATCTAGATTGTGAAGCAAAATTAGAGAGTTTCCCTTAACAAAAATTACCCATGTAAACTAAGCTAAGCTAACTAAAAAAGAGAATACTTTATTTTTCATAGATTCATTTCTTGAATATCGAATGTTTGAGTACAAGGGGCTTAAATTAGCCAAATCTACATAAATATAATAATACATAATAACAAATGACTAATACATAATAACAAATGACATTTCCCCCACGCTTAAAATTAAGCTGGACTCCAATGGGATGTATTTTGCAGACAACAGGCTTCTTACACCCACGGTAATGAAGCAAATGTGGTTGGTACTAGAGATGTGGTAAAGAAAGAAACAAAGTTGGAGGTGTATGTTTGTGTGTGGTTTGAAATAAATTTGATGAGACACCAACTACCAATCTTAATTTTAGAACAAACACCAGTCCACACACAACACACCCCTTGAATGATTGACAGAGAAACAACTTAAGAATCTCCTTATCCCTCCTCCTTTTTGGTCCGGGCTTGGGAACCGGCTGTGCCACTACAGAAGAGATGAAGGACCACTATAGCGCACCTCTTTTCTGCACCATTCTTACACCGTTTGAGCACAGCAACACACACCAATGTTGGGCGTGTGTGCTGTGTGGGCCCCACACTCAATTGTGAGAGAGGGGTGTGGGCGCACCGCTTTCAAGCGGTGTGCTATATCACTGGCCGAAGAGATGGCACAGGCGGAGTTACTAAGGTTAACCTATAATGCCTACTCAAACAAACAAGAAGATAACAATTTCCAACATCCAAAAAAAAAAAGATCTCAATTCTCACATTTCATCATAACTTGATGCCTTAAAAACATACGCCAAAGGGAAAGACCAACCATGGTATGATAAGAGTGTCACCAACAACTTCAAATGGAATGCACAAGAGGTAAGGAACAGTCAAAGGTGCAAGGCTTGGCAAAACCCACACAGCACACAAGAGAACCAAAGTTAAAAAGCCGGTAGTCGATCGTATCCAGAGGATGACCTCAAGGCGCATTAACAGAAACCAGATTTAGAAATACTATCTCATTACATCCTCCAAACCCAGGAACAAGTACCAGAGAACTGTCTAGAACCAAACTGAATAACTGACAAAAGTTGAACAAATAGTAGTACTCATCATTACAATGCAGCATAGTTCATATGGGAGTACTCCCGAACTGGTTTACATCAGTGGTACCCCACAAACAGATTAGTAGTTAACAGCAAAAGGCACGAATTCCTACGAAATATTATATCATGACATGTTTGTTTGATGTAGGCTGTATTGCTATAAGCCAATCCCACGGGTCAAAGGGTATGCCTCTGTAAACATCCAGAGCCGACTGATCCAACCCATATATGACAAAAGCTATTATAACCTCTTTCAGCTGATAAATTCCATATGAAACCAAGAATACTAATCCAGATAACACGACGGGAACCAGAAACGTCGTGAAAATGACTAAATGAGACCGTCCAAGCATAAACGATTACACTGAATCTTCTAATAGAGATTGTACATCCAGTGAAACTAACAAAAAACAAGGGAGCAAAACTAGGATACAGAAAAAGGAAGGGAAAGCATTAAAAATTTCGTAATATCCAAAACAAAGTTCAATATCCTTTATAAATGACAAGTATATCTTCCTAGTATCGTTAAACTATCTAATTATAATTCAATATCCAACTTGCATACTGTAATGACTCTAATGACTCCATACATTCTAGGATTCAATGTATCCAAATGGAGGAAGCTTGAAGGATGGTCAAGGTGGAAGAAGTTGAAGGACCATTCAAAGTCGTCTTTAGTATTTATTGCTTTCATGTATCTTAGCTTCTATATAAAGAAGTCATCTTGTATCAAATAATATATCTTATGAATGAAAAGTTATTTGTCTCATAGTTGAGATTAGGTGGGTGTTGTGCTCCCCATTGTGAGTACAAGGGTGTGTCCTCCCCGCGGAGTACAGGGATTAGGCCTCTCCCCGACGAGTCCTACGGTTACGTTCTACTCGAGATCCCTGGGTTCATAACACATACTGACTCATGCTTTGATACAGGGAAGTAGAGAGATCGAAGAACAAAGTGGGAAAAGGAAAAGGTTTAGCAATGATTTTGATGTCAAATTATGCCTGAATGCTAACATATGAAATAGGCAACCACAATTTCCTTATTTACTTCCACCCACGATGAAATGCTCTAAAATATGGATTGCATAAAGATAGCAGTCCTCAAGTAGTTGTGTTCCATCAGACTTGTCAATACTCAATAGTGAATAGCATATCAAATAAAACAATCAAGGAGCTTTAAATAGGCAACATTACAAACATATAGCAAACTTCATGCATCATGATGATTAAAAATGTGGATATGATGCATTTTCTTTTCAGTTAAAGAAACATGGCCAAAAGCTCTACTAGGCATCTATTTACTTAAAATCACAAAAAACACTTATCATTTTAAGTAAGCTTCAGGTCCTATGCGGCTTCAATGATAAACCTCCATACTACCTGTGCCAAACATCCCTAACATATACACCAAACTCTTTCTCCCATCCCTTGCCATTCATAGTTATAACTTATAAGAAACATGATAATACGTAACCATGAACTCGCTGCATGCCTCTCAATCAGTATCATCACTCAGTATAACCATAATTCTGTCTTGAATGCAAGGAATAACTCAGATATATGTTGCAAGTTGGGAGCAAAAATGACAGCTACGAAGATCCATCAGGGGGAAATCCTTCGAGATAGAATTAGCAAATCAAGTACGAGAAGTGCCAATATGCAACTCACCAAAACCTACAATAGTGAAGGAACATTGTGTTGTGAAAATTTTCCCAAAAGCACAACTCAACTGCAAGAAAATATCATGAATACCAACAAATGCGCCCAGAATATGAGTAACGGAGAACATTAATATATAACTCTCCACTTCAAGCAACATTGGAACCCAAAACAGATGACATATTATCAGGTAAGAATGTTGATTATGAAAAACGAAATACTATTGAATATTAGTTGGGATACCTGATGAGAAGATGCTCAACCCGACATATCTGATCTTAGAACTATAAATAAATAATGTATAATACCCAATATTTTATGACCACATCTCTAGAACGCAGCACATGAAAACCCATGGAACCAGTACAAGGAAAAATAGAATCAGCTACAACGAATTGGAAGTGGAACACCTTGTGAAAAACAGAAAGCTGTAAGATACTAGGCAAGAACCAACAATAGGTTAGACTGTCTTACAAGATAACAGAGAACCAAACATCATAGCATTTCCATCCATGAAAGCCAGGTGACAATCATGGCACCAGAAACAATGCATCTTATGAAACTTGACTAGGTACCAAAACGAGTACTGAGAGAAAAAAAAAAACAGAAAGCGGAAATTTAGACCTTCTCATCCCAACTCCAAATCATTGACGAACCAATCTGAACAATCCAAGAGAAAATCAAACCATGATCATTGAGCATCCGTAGAAAAATGGCAGCTATAACTTCCGAATCAAACCGAAAATTCTGCAACCATTTTATCAACACTGGCAGTCATCAAACTCCTCTGATTGATTGGCAGAAAATAAATAGACCAAACACCAATAGGTAAGTAAGGACAAATTATCATCATAAAGATCCTAAATGATGCTGCAAGAACACACTTGATGGTTGGGGTCGAGAAGCTGATAGGAAAGTGTTTGCATCTCACAAAGCAGCTTAAATAAAGAAAGATATTTTCTGACTGTTACCAACCAAATTGTGATGAAGAGTCCAACTCAATCAGATTAACGGAACAAAAAACCCCACCCCAACCTGCAAACAGCAGCAACGGCAATGGACCCAGATTGATGCAACTAAAAGGCATATAGGTCAGGAAGCAATAGACCAGCTCCACACCATCAAGGATTGCTCACCCTTGGTCAGCCTATCCGTAAGTTTTAATCAGAATGTTTACATAATATATTTTTCTGACTCATCACATGCTCTGTTTGGTCTGCAACATCTTGAGAACAACTATCATGATGATACTCACCAATCCATATAGTAGAGATTTCCGAGGACTGGCTAATCACAATGGGACTGTATCATGTTTTCATGACAATCATAACAGGAGAAACCACATAGCATACTACACTGCAATCAGGTCGTGGAACTATCATAATGTGCATAGATTATTGGAGCTGGACGGATATGATACAAGTCAAGATACTTACACAACCAGACTGATAAAAACCAGGATGTCGTGCATGCATGCGAAGCCAGTAAAACTGAGCGTTCATGACGATGAACATGAAGTTGAAACAGGAATAAGGACTAATGTAACCATAGGATCAACACAGGATGTACATGTCAACCACATCCATATTTTCAAGGATCTGAAGTGGAACCAAAACAGCATAGCATCACACTGGCCAAGTATTCGAGAAAAGAAAGAATCAATCCAACCATCATGTAAACATCAGGAGATTGAACAACGAAAAAGGCCATGACTCTTCCACCATCATCTTCAGGTTGAAGGATCTAAAATTAATTATACTTTTTATGCATGTTCACCGATTGTATCAAAAGAGAAAAAGCCAGATAAAAAACAAAGCATAATAAGAGTAAATGCATTGGACCAATCCATATCAGATCGAAAATTAAAAATTATTTAATTTTGATTTTCAGCCCATGATAAAAGAGAGACAGTTTATTCAGAAATGCCTGTTCGACCGAGGAATGGTTAAGTAATCACCCGTCAACAAGTACCTTCAACCTATGTGTTAAACAGTCAAGAAAAAATCCAAGAAAAACATTGATACCAAGAGTTATCCATATATATAGACAAAGCAAAAGTGACAATAGTGATAAAGGAAATACTATCCTGATGGAATCAATCGCATGCATATATATACATATACATCTGACAATGGATAACAAATCTATAAGCAACAAGCAATGATGGAAAACAGAACTGCGATTTGTGAAAAGAACCTATCCGACTAAAAGTATCTGCAGGAAAAGATTACGAGGGAAGAAAAAGAAGCAGGAACGGCTTGTCAAATTCTTTTCCTCACTCCCTTACAAGTGGGCATTTGAAAATCAAACAAATATCAAGCAAGAAGAGAACCAATACCATATTACCCTGGAGTTATGTGAGACAACTAAATAAAAAAGAGAACCAAAATTACCAAGCTCATGCCAACAACCTTGTCTCACACCCACATAGGTTTGGCAATTTTGCCCCGCCCCAGCGGGTCGACCCGGATCCGTCCCACCACGAGGCGGTCTGGGGCAGGGATAAGTGTCCCGCTCCGGACTCGTCCCGTGACTTTAATATTTTTTTTTAATATAATTATTTTTTTAACTGCTTTAAAACCTATAAATTTAAAAAAAATTAAAAATTAAAATTTATAAAAATTAAAATTGTTAAAGTATTTTTTTTAAGATTTTAGTATTTTTTTTACTATAATAAATATTTTTATATAAATTTTTTAAAATGAATTTGCGTGCGGACGGGGCGGGGCGGAATCCTACACCCAGAGAACAATTATAATGCGCTTCGTACTCTAGATATTATTTATTTTATCTGCACAAGAGCACCATCTACTGAAGAAAATCCATCCACTAGAGAAAATCAGGAAATGATAATGAGAAAACCATACACAGAAACCCATTTGTTCATCGATCGTCAGTCCTTGTTCCCCAACTACCCATCATCACTCCCAGGCAACGAAATTTCCGGACTGCAGATGGAGAAAACCAAACCAACCACCACCATAAATGAAGAAAAGAAGTAGCATAAACACAATAGTATATACTTTTGAGAGGGTAACTTCGCACACAAAATAATCAGCATCCCAAAGAAGTCACGTTCAGAGAATTCCTATCACGCGAACCAGAAAGCACAAATTCATTGCCCAATGAGACATAGTTTGACTGTTGATCCAAATTCGTTATTATTACCAACCAAAAAAGAGAGAACATTCGTTTGAACGGTGGAAGAGCCACCACCTGCAATCAGTAATAGCGGACATGGGACAATTGTGATACAAGTAAAACTGGCAATGCACAGAGGATAGGAAATAGATGAATACTCCGTCAGTTGATTTCATCTTTCTCCCAAATTCACCCATAAAAACGAATTAGATAACGAGAAGAAATCATCCCTTCATGTAAACCATGTAACAACCATTACCACGCTTCATCGTAATCGGTATATACGAAGATCGCCCGCAATACGAGAGAAGTCATTCACAAACAACACATAAACGTGATACCCAACCAAGAAGGCAACAAACGCGATGGCGTGAATCTGAAAAATCCAACTGTTATGCGTATGTCCATCCTCTAGAATGAAGAATAATCAAAACAATATATCCTTCAACAAAACCAAATAACGATAGAAGAGGTGATGGCTTCGAAGCCACTCCCCTAGATCCAGAAAGCTATGACGAATGGACGATACAATTCCCTGTTTGATCGAGGAGAGGGACTATTTATAGAAGAACGGACGTTACGCGAACCTTCCGTTATGGCGTAAATTGGGGTCGATTATTAGAAATCGAACCTACACCCAAAGAGTGAAATTGAAGTGTGGGGCCCACATACAACAAAGTGTGTTTTTGTGCTTATAAATGCCCTATTCCATTTAATTCATTCGGCTTGATGTAGTCCCTCTAGCAATGCTTATTGAATCCTTATGACAATGGATGGATCGGATGGGTCGGAGTAGCATACCCGCTTAAAAATTAATTTTCTTTAGATTGTGAAAAATTGCTAATAAAACTTAAAATATATCATTATAAATTAGATTGGGGCGGGTTACACAACCCCTGCTTCGACCTGCCCCGACCGATAACCTGCCCTGCTTAAAAAATTTACTCTCTTTGGGTATGGGTCGGTTTTAAATTGTAAAAAATTACTAATGAAAATTAAAATAAATCATTGTAAATTGTGTAAGGTGGGACGGGTCTAGGGCGGGTCACACAACTTTTGCTAGGTCGATCCGCCATGACGGATCCAAATTTCCAGCACAAATTGGAAGATACATCATAAAAAAATTGAGTAATGCTACATGTACCGAAAATGAGTTTACCAAATTTCGATACATCCATGTTTTGTATACTTTCTGGCTACCAAAATAAAAAATAAATAAAATCGGTTCTGAAATTCTTGAGTCGAAACAGTATTTGAATCGGTTATGGATTTTGGTTTCGGCGCTTCGCCATGAAAAAAACTAAAACCCTATTAAATAAGCATTTTAAAAGTAACAAACTCAACCCTAACCTTAAACAGTGTGTTACGAGGGTCAGAATAAAAATTTTGTATCAGTTCCGACACCATTTTGACTCGAGGATTTATGAACCAGTCTTACTTTTTTATTTCGGCGAACAGGAGCCCATCCGACAATGCAGAAGTGGAGTTGCTGAATCCAAAACAGAAACGAATCCATACGGACAATCTTGCCCAAAGTCTGGTTGGCAGGCTGCAATTCCCAAACTTGCAAATATGATGGACCTGCACAAAATTAAAGAAGTCTGGTGGGCCAATCCAAATTCAGCCAATATGTTGGGCCCCATCTCTTCCAAGGTTTCGGCCCACACAAAAACAACAACCTGCTGGAGAATAAGAAAATCCCACGAGGGATTGTACAGCTACATGAAGCAACCCCAAAAACCTTTCCAGTAGACCTGACCCACAACAAAAATCGGAAATTTTTTACTTTTGTCCTTTCAGAATTAATTTTTTTAAAAATGTCCTCGTACTCACTTCCGAAGCGAGTAAGGCAGTTTACTCGCTTCGGAAGTGAGTACAATATTAGGCCTCGTTTACTACGTTTTTGTTTGATTAGGGTAGTTATCGGCCTCCATAACTACTTTCGAAACCTGTTTACTACGAGATGGATTTCTGCTAATTTTTTTGGTCAAACTTCCGTAATCATCCTCATTTTTTGGCCGCGTGGATTCAGATCGTTGTTTTGATCCCCCAAAACAGGTGTGATTCGGGGAGTTAAAAAATTTCTTGCACCTGATCTGACGAAAACACCCTCATCCAAACATTATATCGCCTCCCCCCAAAAAATCCCTCCAACTCTCATCTCGC